>JAAOOA010000332.1:0-12500 GCA_012861695.1 Trematomus loennbergii
GAGGTGTGTGTGTGTTTTGGGATAATTGGTGCTTCTTTGTGTTGTGGACATTAGCGGCCGTTAGCACAGCGAGCTAATTCAGTGGGCGTGTGAACGAGGGGGGGGGGGGGTATCTCTGATCACAGGTCAGTGCCGGGTGGAAAAATATCAAATACTCGGTTAAAGCTTTTAGAAAGATGCTTCATGTGTTTTTTTATCTGCTTCCTGTGGAGCAGATTCCAGTTTCATAAAAAGGATTATTTTACATTTTAAAGTGGTAACATCAAACTTACAAAGGCATTAGGACGAGATGGAAATAAAGCAAAAGCAACATCACAAGTTAAATTGAAGGCGGACAGACGGGGATGAAACATTTTGATTACAAAAGCAACTTTTAGAGTTTATCTCTTAATATTTACAGGAAGGAGGTACTTTAAATCCTTCTTCTTTGGAACCAGATATATCATCAAATACACTTTATATTAATTACATTTTAAATATGTTTAGATGATCTGGAGGGTCTCCTTTCATTAACGTCTGAAGTGCTTCTTTTGTTCAAATATGAATTATGAATATCCTGATGCTCATGACCTTGTGTTTTTTTAAACGTCTTTATATATCCCAGGTAGAGAAAGTGAGATTATTGTGTCAAAAGATCTTCTAAGAAACTACAACTGCCTCGCCCTCCTCCGCCCATGTTTGTAGTTTTTTGTCCGTTTTTATGAAAGCTTTAGAACGACCTGCACTTGTTGTGTTCGGACGTCTGCGTTGAATTTGACCTCAGCGCTAGGGGTCACAGCGGGGTCAAATGGATGGTTAGGGGGGAGGGTAGGTCACATGACTGCCTGGGAACCTCGGAATAAAAATACTGGCCCCCAAAAATACCCCAAAAATGAAAGAGATTCAGAGTGGGACGTTTTTCTGTTACAATAAGTCAATCATTTGGAGGGGTTGGTCCTCTTGCATTTCCCCGGCAGATATAAATATTACGAATACAAATAATATATATATAATAATAATAATATAGAAAAGTATACTTCACTCTCATGTCTTTCAGTCATTTCTAAACCAAATCCAGAATAAAGTCCTATTTTTAACGCCAGAAATTCTGTGGTTTTAAAAAGAAACTCTCTCCTTTTTACAAAAACACGAAAACATCTCTCCTCTTTCCTCTCTGTCTCTTCTGCTGATCTGTGATACTTTGTCAGGTTTAAATCCAATCACAGAGATCAATGGCTCCTTCTTTCCATTGATTTCTTTCATTTGAAACTGAAATGAAGCGTTGGCTTTCTCTGTGTTACGGAGCGGCAGCTTTGTCCTCATTGTGGATTCGGCATCATTGTGTTAAATGGCCTGTGAGCAGCCACAGACTCCCGTCCTTTGCCATCTGTTGGTCCTGAGCACCATGTGGCAGAGTCTAACATGTCGCTACACTTTGGGAAGTGGATGTATGAAGGGTGGAGGGTGGAGGGCACAGAGAGGAGAAATGCCCACTTCCTGCCTCTTGCTGCTCATTCTGGGCTGTTAAGGTGTCCATGTTTGGGTGTTTAAATCGCCTCTGTTCCCCTGTACCCATATCTTCTACGGTCTTCAACATCGTGTTCTCGTATTTATTAACCCTGACATCTCCCCTCTTTCCCCCAGTTTTCTCCTCCTTCTTAAACAGTTTTCTCCTCCTTCTTAAACCAGTTTTCTCCTCCTTCTAAACCTGTTTTCTCCTCCTTCTTAAACCAGTTTTCTCCTCCTTCTTAAACCAGTTTTCTCCTCCTTTAAACCAGTTTCTCCTCCTTCTTAAACCAGTTTTCTCCTCCTTCTTAAACCTGTTTTTCCTCCTTGTAAACCAGTTTCTCCTGTGGTAAACCCTGTGTTCTCCTCTTCCTTCCCCCCTGTTTTCTCCGCTCTCATTACATTACATTGCATTTAGCTGACGCTTTTATCCAAAGCGACTTACAATAAGTGCATTCGACCAAGAAGATACAAACTTGAAGAAAACAGAATCATATAAGTACATCAGGTTTCATAGAGCCAAAACATTTCAAGTGCTACTCAACTAGCTTTAGATAAGCCAGTCCTTTGTTAGTATAAGTGCTTTGTTAGTAATTTTATCGCTCGAAGTGGAGTCGAAAGAGATGAGTTTTCAGTCTGCTCCGGAAGATGTGTAAGCTTTCTGCTGTCCGGATGTCAATGGGGAGCTCATTCCACCATTTTGGAGCCAGGATAGCAAACCCACGTGTTTTTGCTGATGGGAACTTGGGTCCCCTCGCAGTGCGGGTGCAGCGAGACGTCTGGCTGATGCAGAGCGGAGTGCACGTGCTGGGGTGTATGTTTAAACCATGTCCTGGATGTAGGAAGGGCCAGATCATTCACAGCATGGCACGCTAGTACCAGTGTCTTGAAGTGGATTCTAGCAGTTACTGGAAGGGAGCGGAGGAGCGGAGGAGCGGTGTGGTGTGGGAGAATTTATGAAGGTTGGAGACCAGACGAGCCGCTGCATTCTGGATGAGCTGCAGAGGTCGGATGCCCCCCCCCCCCCCTGTTTTCTCCGGTCCTAAACCCTCTTCTTTCTGCGCTGCCACCGATGACCACATTCAGGGTTTTTAAAGCTAAAGAACGATCGGTTTCTGCCAAGAGTCTGCAGACAATCTACCGCCAATGGTCATTTTCTATTCAATTACATTTATGACTTCATTCTGAGCACGCAACAACACAATCTGCACACATACATTATATCTTGTGGAGAAATGATTATCATATAAAGCATAATTACATCTTTAGCCAGTCTGTGGTTAATATATCTGTTCGGGGGGTTTAGTTTACACAGTGCACAATTACCCAATCATGTCCCTTTGTGTTACTCCGTTAGAAAAGGCCAATTTTCATAAAGCTTGGTATTAAGGAGGTTATTGGTTTGTGTTTGTTGTTTGTCAGCAACATTACAGGAAAAACAACGTTGAATAGGTTTTCTTATAGGCCATGAACACCACGTTGATTTATGCTCTGGATCCAAAAACTCCAGTTTACAAAGGATGTGTTTTTAATACGGTTTTTTGTCTGTTTTCTGCAAGATTACAACAATACTAGTGGCTTGATTTTCATGAAACTTGGTTGAAGGTGTAATTAAGGGCCGAGAAAGAACCCATACATTTTTACCTGGATCTGAATCACACAGGTACCCTTAAAACTATTATGTTAATATTACACTAGTTTTCAACCTTGGTGCCGGTATGTTCTCTCCAGGTTAGGGTTAGGGTTGCTCTTCTAGTCAAAGTTATAACATTAGCGACGGTCTGAATTGACTTTTTATTGCTTATAAACTTTTCATTTGTAAGAGGAACATTGTGTTATTTCTTCATTCAGAAGTGACATTGCATCACTTTGATTATAAACTCTAATATATAACTAACGATGGCACATGATTGATTTGTCACATCAGGGCTTTAATCAGATCCAGACGAGGAGATTATCTCACCGCCTCTTAATGTTATCTGTCAAAGACTCAAAACTCAGTCTCAGTTCAGAGGAAACTTTTTTTTCCTCAACTTTGTTTGTCAATCATAAAACATGTCAGCAATTGGCTCTCTCCCATTGGACGGTCCTGTAACCGGAGAAGCTATTTTCTCCGCTCTTTCTCCCTCTTTACCTCGCCCATTTCTCCTCTCTTTCCTCGCATATTTTCCCATTTTTTTTCTGGTGTTTTCCCTGTTCTCTCCACTCTCTCTCTCTGTTTTTCTCAGTCCTTCACCCTGTTATTTCTGTTCTTTCCCTTCTATTCTTCAATGTTTGCACCACTTTTCTCCTGTCTTTCCCCCTGTTCATCCAGTTGTCCCTGTGTGTTCTCTGGGATGTCCCCTCTTGTCTCCAGTGTTTCCCCCTACCCATCAGTATGAATGTGCTCTCCTGTTTGACCCCAGCTTCAGGTTCAGCCAGAGGCTAAGAGTTCAGATTTCTCCGCCTGCTTTTAATGCCAGACTGGCCGTGTGCGCTTGTCTGTCAGCAGCCTTTATTCCTCTAATGGAGTTCTGTGTATGTTAACACGCGGGGAAGTCGACTCAAAGTTTAATCACGCAGAAAATGGAAAAGGCTCCCCTGCACCTGATATGGCCAATATACAGGTGCCCATTGACCACCCTCCTCCTCTCACACACACACACACACACACACACACACACACACACACACACACACACACACACACACACACACACACACACACACACACACACACACACACACACACACACACACACACGCACCCGAGCGGCGTAATGAATCCACATTTATGCGTCCCATCTGTCTGCAGGTGGTCACAGCCGTAGAGTTTGAAATAGGCAGCGAGCCTCAGTCCGGGAGTACCCAGCCATCACAAATGCTCCGAAAGGCATATCAGTAACAAAAGTATTTTCCCTCACGATGTATGTTAAAGTGTGGGGAAGGCTAATGCACATTGTTGTTGTGCTCCAGTAGTCATATGTCCTCGTCTTCATCTCAACGACCTTGTTTCACTTATTACCCGTGTGATACGGGAAAGATATTACTGTCTCTGCAGAGAGAAGAGGGAGCGAGGGATGGCTGGGGTTCAAAATAAACCTTTTATACAAGAAACTGTATAAAAAAGAAATGAATAAGGGAACCAGAAATGTAAGGATTGTGATACATTAGTGGTGGAGGAGATCACATATCTCACACATAGAAAGGCCAAAAATGCGCGATACGAAATCTGTGCAATGTGTTTGTTACCACCCTTATTTGTCAATATTTGTATGCAGCTATCTCTAGTGGTGATGGTATTTAAGACAAAAGCAGAAGAGGAAGTCAGGTGGGTAGAATAAAGAGTGACAAAACACAGGACCTTCACCCCTGCATCCTGTTCGAGTCCCAAAAGTGCGCCAGGCTTTCAAGCAAATGTTCATATTGGCCAAACGGTGGATTTACAACTTCCGTGTCAGTCATGTGACTTTATGAAGCCCAAAAAATACCTTTTGCCTTTGACCTACATTGGGAACGAGACATTTAAAACAACATACATTTAATTTTTAGGTAATTTGCTTTCCGGTATGACCACTTGAGAAGCCTTCATGTTGATCCTTAGGTCCCAAACATTTAAAAATGCGCTTAAAGTTGAATCCAGAGCTATTTTTCTAAATATCTTCACGTGACTGAGCCAGAGACCAGACAAGTTCTCTTTATATCTACGGTCTTGTGTCACTCCAACATTTAACGTGACCCAATTTATAGCATGTACGTTTTCATTACTTGTACTTAAAAGGACCCTACTTCCTTTAAACCAAACCATTATCTTTTCCTAAACCAAGTAGTTTTGTTGGGTCATCTAAATAACCAACACATGCTTCTTATCTGACAGTTGGGAATGAAAACAGGAAGTTAACCTGTTCAACCCGGAGGCCCCCGCCTTTTTTTCACAAAACTATGTCTCAGGGATTCTTAACATTTAAAAACCTATAATGTGTCATACCCACTTAACGGGAAGAAACTCAGCTAACTGACGATACGAACCATTTTTACCGAAACAAAACACAAGTCTCACAAGAAGCGTCTAAATGAGCCCTGAGCGAAAAAATGCTAACACACTTAGCACAGAACTCTAGGTATAAATACTCTTATTACATATCGGATCTGCGCAAACAAATATCGATTAGCAAGCTGAGATTCCACAGATTCTAGGGGTATAAGTATCATCACTGATCGCGATCAGAACCGCGGCGAAATGACAACAAACAACAACAACAAAATTAGCTTTACGGGACCAAATCGGAAAATAAGTCTTACCTTAGCTGTTGTTCTGATCAAAGTTGTCTTCAATGGCATAAAACGATAAAAACCCTGCTGAAGGTTAATCCATGGTTAATCCAATGTGTCTGTGTCACTTTGAAATATAACTGATAATCCATCATTCCATTTTATGTCAATAACGGAGATTTCTATTAGCTGCTACGATAGCTATCAGTGTATGACAGCTTCCGGTTCCGGGGCATTCTGGCTGCGCATCACTCTATTCACCAATGGGTAATGTTTAGATGGATTTTAGGAACTTCCCCTCGATTCTATTGGCTCTAACGGTTAAAAAGAGGTGTCAACCATCAAAATCGACCGTTGGGTTCCAGAGAAATGGAAAATCCACCCAAATGACCCCAGAAGTGTTTTTTTTTCTAAATCTCTCTAAAAAGGTCAAATGTCACTTGTTTTGCATCAATGTTGATACAGGGTACTTATTATATGTTATAGTTTGGATTCCTAAAGCTTTTAGTCTACTAACCCATCATTCAAGGGTGGTTTTCACTTAAGTAATGTTTCTTTTTGGACGGACACTATCATTTACATTTTTTACTATGTTAATCTGAATTTACTTTAAAATAAAAAAACATCTATATTGATTCTGACTTTTCTAATCCAACTCACAGGTTTATCATTACTTTGAGAAAAAAGATTATTAATGTACCCCTTTCAGAAGTGAAGATATAGTCATTTGTTCTGGGAATGTCATTTTCGAGCCTATTCTTTAAAATGTGGTTTTAAAAAGTACTGTTTTGGTTTAAAGATCCATCCCAGTTGCACTTGCACACTTTATAAGGCAAACGCTTGCATTGACTCTAAATGCAGCAGCTTCTCTTCCCCCCCCCCGATCAGATGGCTTTGTGTGTCACAACACTGGCTCTCCTCCAGTGTTTCTCTCTCCATACATCTGCTTTATGTGCAAGCTGCTCCTGACTTCTCCCTGCCAACAACAGAAGGAAACGGCGATGAGATGACCCGCCTTCAATACCAACTAACGCGTGTCCTCATCGAGAAACCAGAACGCACTGCAGTCGTTTAGAAAGCGCAGAAATAACACGTCTGACTTTCCCCTTCTTGCTGGAGTTGTTTACTCTGAATCCCACTTGAAATTCAGCCTGGGAAACTTTCCATAAATCCCAACGCAGCACCATTACTGTATGTCAGCTTTATGCAAGTCTACTTAAAGATTCTGCAGAACTTTAGAAAAGATGATAACGAGTCACGGAGACTTCTCCTTGCAGCTCCTCAGATAAGAGTGAGAATCGATAGGTTTATGAATCATCTTTCTAATTAACCTCGGTGATCATTTTACATTTTCACCCCTTATTAGATATAAACATCCATCCAAGTTCTGTGCGTGCTTCAGACTTGTTAAGTCTTCCCTCGAGCCGCTGACGTTGCCTAATGCAAAGCTGCAAGCCCGACGTGTGCAGAGAGAGTCACACAGGGCGAATGTACAGATCAGATTAAACCGGCAGGGAATTCCATGCAAGGACGAAGGTCCAGTAATTATAAGAGCTGCTCCCCACCGTCAGTAATTGAGTTTACGCTGATGAAGTACGGAAGGAAGTAATCTAATCAGCAGAGATGCCGGAGAGACTGCTTTCCATTTTCTTAGCAGATAGGCAGTGTGCATGTGGACAGAGTGGAGTTATTTAAAGTCGGGTACATTTTCGCTTCGAGGTGCTAAGTGTGTCCTGATTGCTCCGTCCTGATGGTGCGCCTCAATCTGCAAATTACAACCACTTCTCCCATGAACACAATGTCTGCTCTAACTACAGTCAGGACTGGCTTGAACCAAAGACATTGATTTGGGATGTGTGTTTTTCTGTGTTCTTTTTGTGTCTTTGGCATTTGGTTTGTGTCACAGGAATAAAGTGATGCCTTAGAAACCAAATCTGACCTGGTGGTTTGCAATATCTTTTTGGATGGATTTTAGATCAGCTAACTCCTTGCTATTGCACATCTGCTCCTACAACACAGATGTAAAACCATCATTTAAATTGGTTTGAAAATGTTGCAGGAAGAGTGCTTAAACCTGGAAATGAGTTAGGATTTGAACTTGAAGTCAATGGTTGTCTGAATGTGTTTTTGCCTGAAATAAGGTCTGAGGTTAACACAAGCTGAAGAGATTTTAACATTGTGTTCTACGACGTAAAGCACGTAATAGTAAATACTTCAGGTTGTTACTGGTCTACATGAAAAGGGTTTATTCTATCTAATGGATGAACATAATCTAGGGTTACCCATTCATCTCCTATGGAGGTCATTTTGGAACGGGAACATCATAGGTTTCACAAAGTTGACTAAACCAGTCAAAGTTGAATGGATCAGCAGTTGCTATGTTCAAAAGCCTACTGTGGAGGATATCATGAGGCCTTGAGGCAATCAAATGTAAAGCACAGTATTTATGATGTCAGATTTGACGTGAACACGACAGGACGGTTAAAAAACATGTCATTTTTTCTTTTAAATGTGAAATCTCCAGCTTCTAGTTTCCAGATGTCTGCATGAATCATTGAGTCCTCCTCATCCTCATCATCTCCTCTTGTTTGCTTCCCCTTGTTCTACGACATCAAATATGTCAGTAAATACCCTACTGGTGGATTTAGAAATGGATGTTGTTTCCAACATTAACATGGTTGTAGGTTTGTCGGTTTGTAATATCTCATGGATGACCATAATTCAGGGTTCATTCATTTCCTGTGGAGGTCATTTTTGACCGGGAACACCAAAGTTGACTTAACCAGTCGCAGTTTAAAGGGGACCTATCATGCAAATGCACTTGTGTACGTCTTTTCTACATGAATGTGTCCCCGGTGTTCCAGGGAACTCACCAAGTGTCAGAAAACACAACCCTCTCTATTTTCCTCCATACCCAAATCTCAAAAAAGGGGCTGCAACGGATCTGATAAAAACTGATCCAGATTTGAACACTGTCCTGACGTCAGGACAGTGGCGCTACGGCTATTGGGCCAACTCCACCAATCAGGAGGAGACAGCCACGGCCATTGCCGTTCGAAAGCGCTGGAGACACTGTAGTACATATGCCAGGCCTCTAGATGGTGCTGTTTCTCAGAATCTGCCCTTGCTAAAACAGAGCTATAAATTGTCAAATTGAGCAAAATGAGGCATGGCTAAAATGCATGATGTTTGGTATTTTGAAAAAAAAAGTATAAATATGCCTTATATAGGTATGGTCCAACACTATATTATTCAAATATAGCATGATAGGTCCACTTTAATGAAAGCGGTGATCAGCTGTTTGATGATCAGCTGTTTGGTGATCAGCTGTTTGGTGATCAGCTGTTTGGTGATCATCTGTTTGGTGATCAGCTGTTTGATATGTTCAAATGCCTACTGTGGAGGATAATATAAGGCCTGGAAGCGATCAAATGCAAAACACAATGTTAATGATTGATGAAAATCTGTCAGATTTGACCGAACACGACAGGACGGTTATGTTTCTTTTAAAATGTGAAATCTGTCTGCTTGTAGTTTCCAGATGTCCTCATGAATCATTGAGACCTTCTCCTCCTCCTCATCCTCATCCTCCTCTTGTCTGTTTCCCTGCAGCCATTGAGACGCAGAGCACCAGTTCTGAGGAGCTCGTCCCCAGCCCCCCCTCACCACCGCCCCCCCCCAGAGTCTACAAGCCCTGCTTCGTCTGTGAGGACAAGTCCTCGGGATACCACTATGGAGTCAGCGCCTGTGAGGGCTGCAAGGTAGGATCCTCCGTCAGATCCTCCGTCAGATCCTCGCTCTGAGACAATCAGGCAGAGGGCGTCAGGCATTATTAAACACTGTGTCGTGGAGGGAGACTATAGGCAAGGCTTCTCCGCCATGTCCCGTACAAGGAGTTTTATGTGTATGAATGAGACCATTTATCAAACGTTAGAAAACAGATGTTTACCACAATGAAAGGAATGGCATCCAATAAGTGTCTCTATAGTATGTGACCTAACCCTTTAAGGCAGGGGTGTCAAACTCAATTTCATCACGGGCCACATCAGCATTATGGTTGCACTCAAAGGGCCGGTTGTAACTTTAAGACTATATCATTAATTAATATAACTTCATAATTAACTACGTCTGAAAGCAGAAGTCTAGAGCAAATAATTGCAAGTCTCTTCAGTAAGAATGTCCTAATATGATTTTAAAGAAAAGCCACATTCTGGAAAAACATTGATTGTGACATTTTTGAAAAAAAAATCTATTTATGAGAAAAAGAATAATTCTAAGAAAAAATGCATATTTGGACAAAAAAAGTCAAATTCTGAGAAAAAGTCACATTTGAGATGCATTGTGGGACATGTCGTTTATGGGCAACGTGCTTCTGTAAAGTAGCATGTAACCGTATAATAAACATATTATATTCTTTGCAAGCTCTTGTGGGGCCACATGAAATGAAGTCGCGGGCCGGATTTGGCCCCCGGGCCTTGAGTTTGACACCCCTGCTTTAAGGGAATTACTGCCGAAACGGGTTTATTGCCAAAGTTAGTTTATCAAACGAGTATTTATTTGTGTATAAACGCGACTTATAACTTTATAATTCAGACTGCAAGGAAAAGAAAGTTTACCTCAAAGACAGATCTATGTTGGGAAATTCCTCACCATTGAAGGATATTACATATTTTCTAGTATCTTTTTAGACTCAGAAACAAGTTTATTACCAACTTAGTTTGACGTTAAGGTAATTGTTTGTGTTTGAAGGATTGATTTATCAAATGTAGAAATCAGATAGCATGTTTACCACAAAGAAAGATCCATATGTTGCCTTTTGAGGGGAATTCCTCATCATTGAAGGAAACGACTTATTTTCTAGTATCTTTTTAGACTCAGAAACAAGTTTATTACCAACTTAGTCTGGGTTAGGGTTACTGTGTGTGCATACATGGAACAATCCTTTGAACCGTAGCAAACGGACTGCAATGAAAAGCACCTGTTTGCCTCAAAGAAAGATCCAGAGATGCATCAAGAAGGCGTCTCTTTGTTGCCTTTTGAGGGTAATTCCTCACCACTATTACATTTCTAATAACTTTTTAGACTCAGAAACAGGTTTTATTGACAACTTAGTCTGCATTAGGGTTACTGTGGGTATACATGGAACAATCCTTTCGAACCGTAGCAACAGACTGCAAGGGAAAGCCTGAATGTTATGGAAGTCTAACATCCCAGAGGAGAGAGCGTGTTGTCTGCAGGATTCCTCTCTGCACGCTGTAATTGAAGCGGAGGAATGTCAGGAATCCTTTGGAGGTTTTTGGCCCGGAGGGAGGTGGTGATCGGCTCTCTCTCTCTCTCCGGGTCAAACTGAGTTCTCCGCTGCTCACACGCCCGCCATGTGCGAATATAAGCCTCGTCGTAAAAAACCCAACGTGACCTCTGACCCCGATTCTCTGTTTTAAAGCGCTACAGGTGAACAGGGTAAGATACATTAAAACGTTTGTATTACCAGGACACTTCATTACTGACATTAAGACAATTATATTTGTATTACAAGTTTCTGAGAGGTTTCATTCTAATATTATATTGAAAAAAAACTGTGGTATTTTTGGGGAGAAAAGTATAATTATGTGGAAAAAAATTGGATAATTTTAAGGAATTTGTTTTAATATTTCAGAATAAGATGTAGAAATAATTCAAGAAAAGCAACGACGAGTGAGGTAGAATATTTCCCCAAAAAGTCTTCTTAATGTCCAATGCAAGTTGTGATATTTAGAGGAAAGAAGTTGACTCAAACTGAACATTTTAGAGACTAAAAACTTCAGAAAAATCTGAAATAAGGTGGATTAAATATAACATAAATGTGAACATTGGATAAAGCCAGGTTCAATATTCTTGTTATATTTTGTTGATGTATTAAAGTCAAAGGTTTTAACAGAAGATATCTATTTGTATACCTCCATACATTTGAAAAAACTGCCATAAAAAGTCATTTTCTGCATGTTTTTTGTGCTAAAGTGTGAATAAATGAGGAGGGATGGGTACCGAGCCCCGGTATTATTAAAGACCGTGGTACCGTTAAGTCTTTTTATCGGTACTGGAGACATCTAACAACATATGTCATATGTATTATTGCTACACAAACATTATATTGCAGTTTTAGTGTCGCCTACTCCGTTTCTAATATGCAAAAAGACTAGAAAATGCGTCTATGATTATTTTTAGTATTTCCGATCTCTCCAATCCAGACGAGAGATCTCTCTCCCCCGTCTGTGTGCGAGGGGGCGGGGCGGTTTACACACACGCTCTGCTACATGCAGCAACACACACACACGGAGGAGATGGCGGAGAGAACGCGCTCCGAGGTGTGGTTCAACTTTACCCGTCTCCATGTGGACAATGCTCGTTGCCTAAAGTGCAATAAGAGTTTAGCATGTCAGGGCGGTAACACGAGCAGTTTGTCTAAACATTTAGCAAAAGTGCTCCACATCCAGACGGAGGAATGCACCGGGTTCGACTGTCTCTCTAGTGGCTCTGTAGCCCCGTCCACGAGTAACGTTTCCACGTCAGGTGTTATGTATGCTAGCAGCAACACACGGAGCTAACTCAATGATACAAACATGGGTTAATGATTAGAGGGAACTGAGTAATTTAGTTTGCCTGTGACACAAGATTTTCATCGGCATCACTACACTGTAGCTATGTTCGTATGACTAAATAAAGAACCTTGACCTTGTTCTGTCATCAGATTATTTAATACGATTTGTTAAAACATTGTTGTTTCT
>JAAOOA010000332.1:17500-57500 GCA_012861695.1 Trematomus loennbergii
GATGCACCGTCTGTTAAACTCAACCTGATTTCACATCTTTAAAAAAAAGTTTCCAAATATCATTTCTGATGACTTTCCTCTGAGTGAGTCCTGAATAATTGAGTGTTGTTGATGCAGTCTCTCTCGCAGCAGGAGTTGTCAGAAAGCGTTGTGCACATTGTTTTTGAGGTATCCTGCTGACTAACAGACAAACACAAAAACAAGACTAAAAATACGACTTCTTTGCTGTAACGATGCGTGAGGCAGGAGTTTTTACATCTGGTAACATGATTGCATATGCATGTTTCTGCTGCTGTGGATACACTGATTTCAGGATGTGCACTCATATACGAATGCTACTCATTTCCTGGTTTAGTACAGGCAGTATGTAGATTTAATCAGGAGTAAAACACACATCGTCATTTACATACAAATTCAGGACGGTGCATTCAGGGTACGCCCCCTCCATTTTCTCCTATATCTTTATTTACTCAACAACAAAGAGTCGTGCGTGCAGCAATGTTGTATTTCTGTAGATGTACACTTGACCTAGGGCTGTGCAATTAATCGTATTTTAATCTCGATTACGATTTTGGCTTGCAACGATTACGAAAACAATGTAATCGAAATAAAACGATTATTATTTTAATAAAAAAATATATATATATATAATTTCTTTTTTTTTTTTATTCTTTTTTTGTTTAATTATACTTAAAGTTCAGGGTAATCAACTGTTAAAAAACATACTGTCCAATTTTTTTTTTTCAATATATGGATGTTTTCAAAGTAAATGAATAATCGTTTTTAATAATCGTGATATCAATTATTGACCAAAAATAATCGTGATTATGATTTTTGCCATAATCGCACAGCCCTAACTTGACCTTAGACATGCTAGCCTCCTGCTGGTACTACTGTCTGTTTACTACTGTATGTAATTCAGCGACCATGAAGAAGTACCTGATAGAAACCCACTTCAAACATACAGTACTACTGTCTCTTTAAGTCCAAATGCTTTGTCATGGCAAAGACTCCAGATTACACGTGTTTTTTTAGGCATTTGGTAGCTTCTTAAACTTCTGGTTTCAGGGAATTTCAAAGAAAAAAGAGAAGTGAAAATTCGTTTTAAAATGCTTGAGTTCAGGCGTTTGTTTCTGCTTTTGTCTGAGGTGTGAGGTTGCTTGTTCATAAATCATAAATGCTCTATTAGTCTAATTGTTGAAATAGTTTTTTCAGGATACATTTAGATAAAAAGGCAAAGACTCCAGAGACTGCTTTGGAGACTGCGCAAGGAATAATACTTGAAGTGGTTGCCTGTTACAAATACCTTGGTATCTGGCTTGATGATTGTCTCACTTTTAGACTTCAGGTCAATGCTCCCATCACCAGCGATACATGACTTTACTTCCTGTGTGTGTGTGTGTGTGTGTGTGTGTGTGTGTGTGTGTGTGTGTGTGTGTGTGTGTGTGTGTGTGTGTGTGTGTGTGTGTGTGGTGTGTGTGGTGTGTGTGTGTGTGTGTGTGTGTGTGTGTGTGTGCGTGCGTGTGTGTGTGTGTGGTGTGTGTGTGTTTAAAGATGGCTTCTGATCGCTCCGGGGGCAGAAAGACGAGCTGAACGAGGCCTCGGTGATCTGAAACCTCCTCCGTTGTCTTTCAGTTCTCCGGTTCTCTGCAGATATTCAGAGCGGTCAGTCTGTTCAGGCTCTCTCTCTCTCACTATCTCACTCTTTCTATCTCACTCTTTCTACTGCTTCCTCCTTTCAGTCTGAGTATCTGCAGCTCCATCTGCTCGGTGCTCAGCTAAGCAGTGATTGGGTTTCGGGGGTCTGAGAGAAGTGTCTCTTGTTTTCTGTGTTGTAGTGTTTGTCTCTTATCTGTCCAGGTTTCACATTAGCGGCAGTAACAATGCGGCTCTTTGTGCCGACCAGGTGCTTTTCTTCTTCTGTGGTTGTGTTTCTGCAGGTGATACTGGGCTGCAGAGTCCCAGGAAGTATTCAGAGCCTTCACTGCACAAAATAGTACTTTTACAATGCTGTAAAAAATCCTACAAGTCAAATCAAATGTTATTCATTTAAAATCAACTTAAAGTAGAGAGTTGCCAAAATAAATCTCTCATTCTTCTTATTGATTATTTGAACTTTTCACTTTATTCAACTACACAAGCCCATAGAGCACACTGCAGGAGAGGAGACAAATAGGGCCTCTTTAATGCTAAATCTTATAATAAGTGCACTGGCCTTCATTATTATTTCTGCCTGAGTCACATCTGTGTTTCATTCCCACACAGTACAAACTAAAGGTGGACATGTTCTCATCTCTTGAAGGACAAGCGACCTTATTTCAAAGTCTACGCTTTATATTCTTCTTATAGTGGTTTACTTTACCATTTCAAGTACAAAATATATATGTAGTTGTTGGGAAAATACTGAATGTTCCTTCTATATCAGAGTACTTGATAACAGAGGTGTAGCTGTGTACGTAGCCGGATGTCTGACTACATGGATGACGCTCATGACACTGTGTTGATGTTATGATAGCTATGTTCCTAAGATTGGCATGATGACATGATGACACGTGTCAAACTCAAGGCCCGGGGGCCAAATCAGGCCCTTGGTGGATTTAATTTCGGCCCGCAGGATAATTTCTAATTACTATTAGATCTGGCCCGCCGTATATTGCGCGCACACCTTCACTCAATCCTGAGGGTCTCCTCAGCTCAGAGCCTGACCCCAAACATTGATGAACTTGCACCCAAGATGAGATGCCAAGTATCTGGCTTGAACTAGCATCAGAGCAGCACACTGAGTTTACATGTTTCCTTCTGCACTTTTTCTCTCACGACAACAGGGCATGTTTGGTTTTTCTTTGAGGGAAATAGTTTTGTTGAAGCTGTTGTTGGTCTGTGGAGAAATGTAATCATAAGAAATGACTCTGGAAAAGCTGCAGATCGAGCCATAAGAAATGAATGCAACTGATTATTTAATGTTTAATGTTGTTTTTATAGGCAATCATTTAAGCTTTGTTAGTTCCAGGTTTAATATGTGCAATAAGTTCATTTCAATAAGTTCTGCAATAAACATTGAACCAGTCCGGCCCTCGACTAGTACCCATTTTTTTATTTTGCCCACTGTGTATTGAGTTTGACACCCCTGCCCTAGAGAGAGAGACATATGACTGTCATGTGTATTGCTTACGCAGGCCTTAGCTAATCTGAACTAATGTCAGAATACTGCTTTGAACCAGTATTCCTCCATCTTGTTGACTGTAACACCCTCTCTTGTATATCAGCATATCAAGGACTCTACTCTGGGAACTATTTGTCCCACGCAGCCTTGTGTGTGAGACTACTTCCATTCTTGAGAGGATAATAAATACATGTATCCTGATTTTGAAGACCAAGCCGGTGACGAGTGAAATTGTTCTAACAGTAATTACTACGTACTAAAACCTTAAATACGACTTTTACAAAGAAAAGTAGAAAAGCTGTAGCACAAAATGATGTGATTTCCTTCCTGTGAATGACTTCATTTGTAGGCGATTCAGGCCTTTTATTGATAAAACACACAATGAGAAAGACCAAGGGAAATGCAGTTAGTAAGTTTACCCATTAAAATAATGCAGAAGTTTATTCAACCTAAAGGTATTAGCAAATTATAAGTTTTTAGAGTTTAGTAAATAAACAACACGTATAAAGGGGTGGATGTAGACATGTAATTTGATTAAAGTGGTCTTTTACATATTTAAAGCTAAAGACTGCAAGTTTTTATCCCATGAATAGTGTTTCTTTGGCATTAAAATAACATACATTAGAGATTTTATACGACCAGGACTTATTTGTATTTAAATCCCTAAAATAAGGCATACATATTTGTGTTAACCTGCTTTACTCATTGTCCTCTTCTTAGGCAATTCATACCTTTTTTAAAGTTTTAAAACATAAAATCATGACATGAAAATAAAGAAACTAATAAGTAACTGATTTAATAAATAGGTCAATACATTAATACAAAAACATAAGAAGTAAATAAGATAAAATAGAATAAAATGTGATTATTTAATGTAATAAATAAGTAAATGAATAATATACAAACGTAAAAAGATAACATCTGCAATAAAAAGACAAAAATAAAATAAAACATCCAATACAATTTCGTGTCCATCTGGGTCTCCTTCCTGAACTCTCCAGTGAACTGCAGGTGTAAGTAATATCCTGGACTGGATAAATATCACCCCTTCACTCCCCTCTCCACCTCTGCTCCTCATTTCTCTGGAACCCCCCGGGGTCTCCAGTGTCTTCTCCACTTTCCACGGCAGTGATAAGATGTCGACACGATTAAGAGCGAAAGCTAATCCTCCGCCGCTGTGCTGAATGCTCAGCAACACAAAGAGAGAGGGAGAAAATGGAGGAGGCCAGGTGGACAAGGGGTTGGATTGTATCTAAATAATTAATGGACGGCACTTTCGTTTTTTAATCTGTAAATGAGAAGGCCTAAAATGGCGGGGCGGCCGCTCTGACACTCGATCCGCGGCCCATTAAGATAACAACATGTTGGATAATGATCTTGGTTAAGGTGCAGTTTATCAGATCCGACATCACATCCCAACATGAAGCCTTATCTGTAGAGAGAGTTCAGGTATGAGGAGGTCAGAGGAGGGTAGATATAAACAACGTTACAGAACGCTAGGCTATAAAGGAACTAGAGCACGGACACATGACTTCACGTCACCACCGCTAAGCTAAAGGGGGCTAATGTTGGGCATAAAGGAACTACAGCACGGTCACATGACTTCAGTCACCACGCTAAGCTAAAGGGGGCTAATGTTGGGCTATAAAGGAACTACAGCACGGTCACATGACTTCACGTCACCACCGCTAAGCTAAAGGGGCTAATGTTGGGCTATAAAGGAACTACAGCACGGTCACATGACTTCACGTCACCACCGCTAAGCTAAAGGTGGCTAATGTTGGGCTATAAAGGAACTAGAGCACGGACACATGACTTCACGTCACCACCGCTAAGCTAAAGGTGGCTAACGTTGGGCTATAAAGGAACTACAGCACGGTCACATGACTTCACATCACCACCGCTAAGCTAAAGGTGGCTAATGTTGGGCTATAAAGGAGCACGGTCACATGACTTCACGTCACCACCGCTAAGCTAAAGGAGGCTAATGCTGGGCTATAAAGGAACTACAGCTCGGTCACATGACTTCACGTCACCACCGCTAAGCTAAAGGTGGCTAATGGGCTATAAAGGAACTACAGCATGATCACATGACTTCACGTCACCACCGCTAAGCTAAAGGTGGCTAATGTTGGGCTATAAAAGAACTACAGCACGGTCACATGACTTCACATCACCACCGCTAAGCTAAAGGTGGCTAATGTTGGGCTATAAAGGAACTACAGCACGGTCACATGACTTCACATCACCACCGCTAAGCTAAAGGTGGCTAATGTTGGGCTATAAAGGAGCACGGTCACATGACTTCACGTCACCACCGCTAAGCTAAAGGAGGCTAATGCTGGGCTATAAAGGAACTACAGCTCGGTCACATGACTTCACGTCACCACCGCTAAGCTAAAGGTGGCTAATGTTGGGCTATAAAGGAACTACAGCATGATCACATGACTTCACGTCACCACCGCTAAGCTAAAGGTGGCTAATGTTGGCTATAAAGGAACTACAGCACGGTCACATGACTTCACGTCACTACCGCTAAGCTAAAGGTGGCTAATGTTGGGCGTGATGACGTTTAGTCGTCTCATTTAGAGACTTGTTAGACCTTTTTACTTTTTTAATAAAGTTTTTACATAGAAGTTATATAGAATAAAGTCCAGTCTTTAACCACTGCCTTATATTCCAAATATGAATAGAGTGTATTCTGATACACACAGTTTAGCTCTCAGCTTAATGTAAACAAAAATTCTATGGATGCCTTTCAACTGGATATTGTATAAGCATCCTTTGTCTACTGGTTTGTAAAGAAACGTTTGTTGTCCAGTTGGATTCAAACCATGATCAACAGAGTTTCAGACCTATCTTATAACCCATTCAGGAGCTTCAGTATCAAACTGTAAGGATTACCTTGAAGTCGTGCTACAGCAGATGATGCTGTGAGAGGTAGATGAGTTTAACCATCCTTGTGTTTTGAGGGATTCATTCAGCAGAAACCTCTGATCCTATCATTTATTTAACCCCCACGCTGTTTTTATATCTTAGTAAACACCTTTACAACACTCAGCTCAAGGGTGTCCTTTGGTTGCACATTTCTAAGCTTTAAATGAGTAAACCTGCAGGACAGGAGCTGACAAATATCACAGCAGAGTCTGCAGGTCAACACTGTGGAGGAGGAGGAAGACTGAGGAAGAGGAACAGAGCCGATGTGATGATAGAGTCTTCTCATGCATTGTGTTTCTCTGTGGGTTTGTAGAGTTAAAGTGAAGAGAGTCCAGCATCTGTTTGAGGAACTACTGGAGATTCATGCACGAAAACAACATCTTAAATCCATTGTCTAAAACACTCAGGACATTAGCATATAAAAAAAACAGAAACACAGACTTGTGATTCAAGTTAGAGATTATATAAGAGAAAGAACACTTGTGCAAAGTCAGTGAAGAGTATGACGAAAGAACTGAGAGGATCTTAAAGATTGTTCTGTCGCCAAAAAGGCATCTTATGAAATGGCTGCAGCATCAGGAGGCAGCGGGACGTGTAACTCCGCCTCTGAGAAGTGCAGCACAACTTAAGAGTGACTGCAGGCTGCTACGTGTAACCACACACCTCTACACACACACCTCTACACATATCGAACTGCCCGATAATTCCCCCTATTACTCGTTTATGAAGGAGATGTCCGGTCACCAAGGCGCATGATGTGTGTGTGCACCGGAACGAACGACACTATCATATATCTTCTGAAAACAAATGCCAGTGTCACACACATACACACACACCACACACACACACACACACACACACACACACACACACACACACACCACACACAACACACCACACACACACACACACACACACACGCACACACACACACTAGCTGTATGTGCATATGACATTAAAACCTTTGAATCTTTCGAATCAGGACTTCTTCAGGGTACTTCATGCAGGCTTTGGATGGTAATCAGGTGTAAAAAGGAGCAAATAAACAATACATACAATTAGTCTCTGTTGCTACCTGCTGGTGAGTAATATTGAAATCAGTTCAAATTGACAACCGGTCCGTGATTTTTTTTTATGTATCTGCCGGTCCTTGGCACAATAAAGGTTGGGAACCCTGATTCTAACACACTGATAGTGTCGTCAGCAAACTTCACGATGGTGTTGGAGCTGTGTGTGGCCACGCAGTTGTGTGTGAAACAGGGAGTAGAGGAGAGGGCTGAGCACGCAGCCTTGAGGGGCTCCGGTGTTGAGGATCAGTTAGAATGGGTGTCAATGATAGCTACATCAAAGGAAGAGGCTAGAGGGTCCACACTTGGAACACATGAGAGAAGAAAGGAGACCATTACACACACCAAATTGCATCACTCTAGCATTCATCGTTCAGGAGTTGTATTAGGATCTTATAAACCTTAACCCTAACCCTAAAACATGAAAAGTCTTAATGTATAAGTGGAAAAGCCGGATTTGTAAGCTGACAAATCGGGCTTTTCCACCCCAAAACACAGACCCTAAGACTTTTTTCATAAAGGTTTTACACAGAAGTTATATAGAATAAGGTTGAGTTTTTAACCTAAGCTTTATATTCCAAATATGAATAGAGTGTAATCTGGGACAAACACAGTTTAGCTGTTAGCTTGATGTAAAAACATTTTTATATGGGTGCCTTTCAATTGGATAAAGTATAAGCATATTTTCTCCCTGGTTCGTATAGAAATGTTTGTTATCGAGTTGGATTTCAAACCATGATCAACAGAGCTATCTTATAATCCATTCAGGAGCTTTTGATTCAAACTGAAAGGATTACCTTGAAGTCGCGCTGTAAGCAGATAGATGCTTTGAGAGAAAGATGAATTTAGCATCCTTGTGTTTGAGTGATTAATTCAGCGGAAACCTCTGATCCTATCATTTATTTACCCAAAGAAGTGCTTCAAAGTCACATATGCAAGAGATCATCTATTGGAAGTTCAGAGTTGCTTTGTACTCGGAGGTCATTTTATGCATTTTAACTCTATTAAAGGTAGGGTAGGTAAGTTTGAGAAACCAGTGCTTTGACAAAAAATCCATTAAAAAATGTCATCTGTGGAAGCTGTATACTGTAAAAAGCACGACCAATCATCTGAGCCGGCCCGGCTAAAATAACTGGATGGCCTACCTGCCTGTCAGCCTTCCATCTGTGCACAAACTTATCTCGTGCCCTCATTGGTCATGTGCGCGTTCGTGTGTGTTGGAGGAGGGGCTCTATAAGGAAGTGGCAGATTTTCTCCGGTTGTGTATTTTCAAATTCTAGCGATATCGAGCCGGTTTCTCAAACTTACCTACCCTACCTTTAATGTTTCTTTACCCATGTTTGAAAGAGTTTGTGATTTGCTCGTGCAAGGTTTAGAGAGTTTGAGTTATGTGCCTGCAATTACATACAATGGAAGGTAAAAAAAAGACACTCTCCGCACCAGTTTTTACATTTTTAAAAAGCTTATATAGGCCACCTTTAAAACTGTTTTTATTCGAAATCTTAAAGAAATATCCCAGTAAGTATGTCTGCGTTATTCAGAGTAACAGGGACAACAGTTTTGCAAGGAAACTCTGGGGAGACATCCTCACTAGAAGATTTCTTAAAGATTGTTCAGTATAAAGTAGGTCTAATTAAAACCTGAAGCCTGAAGACCTTGTTCCAGCTGGATCTGATTACATAAAACATCACATCTTATGGCAAAGAGAAGCTAAATAACTCTTGTCCTGAAACACAAGTTTTGTGAAAGTAAACACTCGATAACTTCTTTAAAAAGTTTCCTTCCCCCATCTCTTCATATGTTTTTAATGTTCAGTATCAATGATGTGCATGAGGGAAGTTTTCAAATGACGGCAGCTCTGCAGGCCTTGAACCGTCAACAAACCTGCTGCAAAGAGCCGAAGCTCACGAAATGCAAATGTATCTGCAGCAGACCACGACACACACACACTGTCTCCTGGTATAACCCCAACACACACACACACACACACACACACACCACACACACACACACACACACACACACACACACACACACACACACACACACACACACACACACACACACACACACAGATTTTGAAGGCTAAGTGACCTGCATGCTCTCAGTTTTGGATGACATAAGTACCGGAGCATCCTTGGGTTCTTCACCGAACCTGAACACACTCATATGGTCATCCATTATTAGACCCTCAGGTGTATCTCTGAACACACACAGCTTATATCAGCCAGGATAAAGGCCTCTATTAGGAGAGTGAATAATACGGACGGAGGGGAGGTGACCTCGGGACTGAAGCTGACACCTGATTGGCTGTTAGTATCCGTGCTGGGGGGATCTGGAGGTTGACGGATGCTTGAAACTCAGCCGTTTCAGTCCTGTGATCTAATCTGTTACCCATCATGCATCCTGCTTCTCTAATGAAAAGGCAAGGTCCCATTTGTCACAGGCACGATGGCAAATGGAGTTTTAACCCCCCCCCCCCACACACACACACACACACACTTATACTGAACGAGGCTCCTCAGGCACAAACGCCTGCAAACATGTGCACAAGGGCCTGCATGATGGACGGTCATTGCAAAAGACCCCAGAGCATCGGAATATTAATATCAAGAGGAAGAAGAAGAAGAGATCGCTCCTCTGCTCTCCGTCACTTTACAGAGAATCTGTTTCTGTGTACCAACACTGAAATAATATTCATATTTTGTCAGCTAACGGATGTGTGACGTCCTTATTTATCTATTTCCTGGCCTCGAAAAACTAAATATTGATACATCTAAAAAACTAAAAGTCACAAATGAAATAGAGAATTGAATTCTGCTTGTAAGAAAGCATTTGTTTTTACTGCAAACAATGCTGGCTTGATGTATTGTGTGTTTCAGAACAAGCACAAAATATGCTTCTTATGTTATAACAGCTAACATATACTTTATATAAAACGTAACCCTAACCCTAATCTTTGCCATTGATGCATAGGGCTTTTCATTTCTCCCGTAATCCTTCTGACAAACAAAGCAACTTTTGCTTAACATAACGTCCTTGGTGGAGGCAATGAATTGAAAAGGAAATGGAATTAAGTGTGATTATTAGGCGTGCATATCACCTAACCAACTAGAGCCTTTCTTAATTGGACTCTGGCCACTTAATTAATACCATTGTGAGCTAGTGTCTGTTGACCATCTCTGCTTCATAGGTTCATATCATAACTTAGTTTGATTGTATTTGTATATATTTTATAGGCTTTCTCATACAATTTCCTTGCCTCTGGCTCCAATGTGTATGTGACAAGTCCAGTTTAATTCCTTATATCTCTTTTACCCATTGAATGAGCCTAATTAAGAGCTATTAACCGCTGTTCTGCTGAATTACAATGAAAGTGTTCCTTTGAAAGCGAAGAGTCTTTGGTCTTCAACTGGAGCTCAAAGTCACCTTCAGACGTGCCGCTCAAAATCCTCCGATATTTTTCCATAAAGCCTCATCCTCCCTCTGTTTGATACCCCGAGGTTCTCTGTTTCCGAGCATTTGAAGCGCCCAGCAGGGACTCTCTCGTCTCTCCTTAATGGCAAAGACAAACATCCAGCACATTGTTGTACAGACTCGTGACATTAGGATATCCAGCGGCTGGGGGATTTCATTTGTGAGTGTTTTAGAAAAACAGGAGGCTGCAGATTAGAAGGGAAATTAGGTTAACGTCTCCTTTTCATGAATAACCCCCTCTTTCTGTCTGTTTCCTCAGGGGTTTTTCCGGCGTAGCATCCAGAAGAACATGGTGTACACGTGTCACCGGGACAAAAACTGTATCATCAACAAGGTGACGAGGAACCGCTGTCAGTACTGCCGCCTGCAGAAGTGCTTCGGAGTGGGGATGTCCAAAGAGTGTGAGTTACACACCTGACTTTCCACAGTGTGCTGATATAACTTTCCTTATAACTTTATTTATTTATACAGCACTTTTCAAAACTACGTCACAAAGTGCTTTACATCAGAGGTGTCAAACTCAATTTAATCGGCATTTTCATTACGGTTGCACTCAAAGGGCCGCTTGTAACTTTAAGACTATATAAATATATATATATATAAAATAGTGTATTATATTACATTATTGCCTCTGCATTAGATTATTATTGGATAGGGTAATAATTCATAATTAACTACGTCTGAAAGCAGAAGTCTAGGACAAATAATTGCTAGTCTCTTCAGTGCGCATGTCACAAAATGAGATGCATTGTGGGACATGTAGTTTATGGACAACGTTATATGTAACCGTATAATAAACGTATTATATTCCCTCCTATCCCCACAACATTTCTTGGTAGGTTCAGCAAAATCTGACAAAAGTTGAGTTTCTGTCAAAGTCATGTTATACTTAAAGGGGCCCTACTTAGAGGCACTAAATACAAATATCAACCTCAAAATGAGCATCATATCTCACTCAACGACCACCATCTTGGCTACGTCATGGAAGTAATCCAAATAATGCATGGATGTCGAGTACAACAGAGTGGTGTCATCATTAGTTAAAAGCTTTAATAAAAAGGTGAATTTTAGGAAGTGATATGGTGTTTTTTACCTTATCCTATCCCCACAACATTTCTTGATTAGGTTCAGGAGAAATTAAGATGTTCAAGATACTGTCAAAGTCAAGTTTTGTAATACTTAAAGGGGCCTTACTTAGAGGCACAAAATACAAATATCAACCTCAAAATGAGCATAATATCACACTCAACGACCACCATCTTGGCTACGTCATGGAAGTAATCCTCAGTGAACACAGAACTAAACAAATAAAAGTTATACATGTGGATTTTGTTCACCATTCATGTAACGTACACTACATGGTGTTGATAAGAAGCCAAGGTTCATTTTACCAGATTAAACACAGTTGAGATTTGGGTTGACTGAGCAGTTTGTAATGATTTGGTACTGCTAGTTCTCTAACTATCCAACAGTGGCAAGGCAAGGTAAGGCAAGGCAAGTTTATTTATATAACACATTTCAAAACAAGGCAATTCAAAGTGCTTTACGAAAATGAAAGTGGCGATTATCACTTCACATGCACAGCCGCCATGTGCCATTTGAGACAACCTTACATGGTCGAGATTCACACACTGCTTCATTCGTGTGAGACATGCATTGTATTAAGTATCCAAATTGAGACACTGTTGGATATCATTGGCACAAATGGTCTCTAATCTCCTTATTAGTTTAGTAGTTTGCTTATTATATGTTGGACTACATGGCCTAAGGGATAGTAAACTATAAGTGTGAGAAGTTACCCTTTAATATGAGTGGACAGCATTGTGTCTGTCGGATAAGATCTTATCTGTTAATGTCTGTTTTGTTATCAGTAAGGCGGGGAGCATCAATCATCTTCTGAGTTACTGGAGTTGAGTTACAGGCCAGTATTTCACACAGCGAGGAGGAGTTGCATCATTCAGAACATGTTGTCCAACATCCACGTGTGACGCTAAGACAGAACAGGATGCAGAGACAATTCTCCATTCCCATCCACAGGAACAGTTTGCATTTCACAGGTTATTGGCATCCTTTGATTGCATCAGCATTTATAGCTCAGGTCCACTTCATGCTCCATTAGCCTCAGGGGGGGACCATGCCTTTCTCTTATTCTGTTTCACACCTCAGCAGAGGAGTCGTGGAAAAGATGATGTCTTAATATCCTCAGGCTAACCCCCCCACAGGGACTCTGATGGGAGAGGGGATGATTCCCTTACCTATATTCATGGAAGGAGGTGATTTAATGGTGTCTTCCTGATCTCAACAGAAGGAGGGGATGTTGCTTTCTCTGCAGGGGCTTCAGGGTTTCAGAGTGGTGCAGGAATTAGTCAGAAAACCTGGAAATAAGTCAGAATTTTGCACTTCTGGTTTGCTTGTCTCAAAGTCTTTTGAATTAGCTTTTGGTTGTTGGGGATCTATTTAATGTTTCAAACTGGGCGTCAAAATGCATTTGGGAAAGGTTCATCTTACCTATAATAATTCAAATCCACTGCAAGCTTCATACATGCCCAACCATTACTTCTTTAAGGAACACGAGAGTGACATCTGCCCCCTACTGTGCAGAATCTGATTAGGCAACACAACTACTTGGTTAGGGTCAGGAAAATGTTGTATTTTGAGTATCTGCGGCATTATTCAGATCTAAAAATGCAATATATTCTGCTGACAAATTGGCAGATTGTGAGATAATTATCACTGCCATTCTCTGCTGCGTCCGAATGTCTTTAAGTTCAATATTTAGGTTTTATGACATAAGATGTAATCCAAGCTGCAGCTACTAGAGTCTACTGTTACTTCCATACACTTTGTTAATGGTTTGTCTACTTGGACTTCTTAACACATAATCCTAAAGGAGTAATGTAACTCTGGTATTAGGTTTAGGAACACTTTTCTTAGCTAACACTGTCCCTAGGGTTGGAGGCATCCAATATGGCCACCACAGGCTGTATAACTCCTGGGAGCTTACAGTGGTGGTTACATCATAATGAAAGTGGTGTTGAGAGCTCGGTCTGAAGATGATGATCGTGCTATCATGTGATGCTGAGATTACTAGCTGTTATACAAAGAGAGCATTGATTGATGTGTTTGTGTGTGTGTGAGAGTGAGTGTGTGTGTACCAGCAGGTATATGATTGCATGCATCATTGCACAAATTGTGTGTCTTTATTTTTTTTAGTGGTGAACGATCATGACTGTGGTAAAGTCATGAGTACTGATTCGATCAGCACTTCCTGTCCCCTGGTCTGGAAGTCAATGGTTTTCTGGATGTGTTTTTGGTTGTTAGCCTGAAATAAGATCTCTGGTTAACACAAGCTGAAGACATTTTAACATATGGTTCTACTACATAAAATACGTCATCACGCCCAACATTAGCCGCCTTTAGCTTAGCGGTGGTGACGTGAAGTCATGTGACCGTGCTGTAGTTCCTTTATAGCCCAACATTAGCCACCTTTAGCTTAGCGGTGGTGACGTGAAGTCATGTGACCGTGCTGTAGTTCCTTTATAGCCCAACATTAGCCACCTTTAGCTTAGCGGTGGTGACGTGAAGTCATGTGACCGTGCTGTAGTTCCTTTATAGCCCAACATTAGCTGCCTTTAGCTTAGCGGTGGTGACGTGAAGTCATGTGACCGTGCTGTAGTTCCTTTATAGCCCAACATTAGCCTCCTTTAGCTTAGCGGTGGTGACGTGAAGTCATGTGACCGTGCTGTAGTTCCTTTATAGCCCAACATTAGCCTCCTTTAGCTTAGCGGTGGTGACGTGAAGTCATGTGACCGTGCTGTAGTTCCTTTATAGCCTAACGTTAGCCACCTTTAGCTTAGCGGTGGTGACGTGAAGTCATGTGACCGTGCTGTAGTTCCTTTATAGCCCAACATTAGCCGCCTTTAGCTTAGCGGTGGTGACGTGAAGTCATGTGACCGTGCTGTAGTTCCTTTATAGCCTAACGTTAGCTTTTTACTTCAGAAATCATAAAGTAGTGTTAATATGTGGAGATTATCCTGCTGAACTAAACTAAGAATCATAAACGTTTGTTTGCAATTAAGATTATTTTCCGACATAATCCAAAATCACATGGAGAAATCCCATTGGATTCAGATGCTGCCTTCAGGGTCCACTATAGAAATACAACATCCATACACCACTCTATTCCCTCTCTGCTCGAAGGTCATATTTCCACAATGCATGTTTCCCATCTGACAGCCCGCCCCACCCCCCCCCCTCTCCCATCAGGACCATTAGCTTTAGACCCACTGCTGCCAGTGGAGAATGATCATTGTTCGCTGACTCCCACCTGGTCGGTGTTAGAGAGCTGCAGATAGATGGAGTTTATTCAGCGCTGCATCTGTTCGCTCACAGAAACATTGTGCAGAACACAGATGGTGAGCCGGCGGCTTCTTAAAAAACGTCCGGCGTCCACACAACATGTTTAAAGAAGGGCATAAAGAGAGCTTTTACTTCATGTATGCAAGACTGTCAAGATATTTACTTTTATGTATTATAAACACAGAGAGAAGCAGGGAGTATCCAGTCTTGTTGGTTCTTGCTGGTTGCATTTTGTTTATCTAACAATCTATGGTAAGGCAGTTAAAGTAAAGCCTAAGGGATAATGAGAGCAGTTTTGCAACCGATAAATCAAAGAAGAGACTAAAAGGAGTCTTTAAGTTCTGCACAAGTCTGAGAAGTATATGCATGCTCAGACAGAAAACTGCACCATGTATCAACCATGCAAAGTCCACTAATTCATTAGATTTCAAAGCAGTAAGTTGACACCATCAAAGGTAGAAACAACACGGGCGATAACTCAATGATATACTACTTTTTTACATCCTGTTTCTACATTTTATTGCATCTGATAAGCCTTCAAACTCATGGATCTAAAATGCCAACTGGACTTCTTGCATCATATTTCATTATATAATTCACACCGCTGGAGCCTCCTGTTCGCTTTTTAAATGCAGGGACTAAGAAGTCAATATCTACTGTAGCACAAATTTCATTTCATTTTTATTTGTTCCACTCATGGTACGCAAAACCCAATATAATTGCCAACAAAACATGTCTCTACAAACACACCATTGAGCGAAAAGGAGCAGGGAGAAGAAACAAACCTTATATGACCTGCCCCTTTCTAAAAAAAAAAAATAAATACAAATAGATGGTCTGCCCTTCATAATCATTTTATTTTTTTTTTTTCACAGCCAAACATAACATATCTTAGGATACTAAGAGAAGCACAAAATACTTATTTCCCACTTGACCAAAACATCACATGTATAAGGAAAAGGAAAAGTGCAACACCCTCATCTGAGTCCTACTGGAGAAGAAGGTGGAAAGCGGCGCATAATAATAATAATAATAATGGGACCTGCAAATAAAGAACAGACATCACATCAAAGACATCACAAATATTTAGCAATGCAGGACCGAGTACATAGACTTATTCACATTCTGCTTCATATAGTCCCATCTTTCTTCATTTATACAATTCTTTAGATCCTTCTGTTGAGAATTCCACCATTTTACACCAACCACCGAAATACACATTTGCTTAAAGGTGGGGTAGGTAAGTTTGAGAAACCGGCTCGAGATACACTTTTTTATATTCCATGGAATGCTCTTAACATCCCGATAGCAATGAATATCTGAAGTGCTTTGACAAAAAATCCATAACAAAATATCATCTGTGGAAGCCGTAGTACTGTAAAAAGCACGACCAATCATCTGAGCCGGCCCGGCTAAAATAACTGGATGGCCTACCTGCCTGTCAGCCTTCCATCTGTGCACAAACTTATCTCGTGCCCTCATTGGTCATGTGCGCGTTCGTGTGTGTTGGAGGAGGGGCTCTGTAAGGAAGTGGCAGATTTTCTCCGGCTGTGTATTTTCAAATTCTAGCGATCTCGAGCTGGTTTCTCTAAAATGACCTACCCCACCTTTAAGAGTAGTCCTTGCATAAGGATGCTTAAAATTACATTTCCTTCTGTGGTCTTCCTTGTCTGATCCAAAAACAAACAACTGTTGTAAATTAAACATTATTAGAAACGTATATTTGCTGCTTTTTCTCTTTTATTCTGAGAGTTTTCTGTTTTCTTGAAGTACATGATCCTAGATTCTAAGTCAAAGAGGAGTCTGTAAGCAATGCATGAGTCACAGGAGTTAAGCCAACGATCCAACAGATAACAGCACTAAAAGAGTCCTTTCATTCATTTCAATATGACAATAAGATCACAAATGCCAACACAGACGGATGAAACGCACCATTTTGCACCAGTGTGCAGATGTTGGCACCTGATAAGCCTTCAAAGCCATTGATATAAGATTCAAACTGGAATTCCTGCATCACATTTCATTATATCACCACCACTTCTCGCCCTTATTTTCATTTCAGGGACCAAGAAGTCAAGATTTGAAACAGAAAACCGAGCTCAAAGCCAAACAGCCACCAGTAAACATTAAACATTTTTCCCGTGTTAGTCATGAGTGCAGATCACAGACAACATAATGAGAGTCCCTGCACCGGATGGGTTCCTTCTGCCCTCTTTTTTTGGAGATAAAAGCCTCCCAGCATCCAAAAACTCAGCAGAGCAGAGAACAGAATCACCATGCAGCACCTAGAGGCAGAAACAGACACAAAGAGGAAGAGAGGACGAGAGACAGAGGGTCAGACATCGCTCGTTCACTAAAGGAGGCGTCGCTGTGAGCGTGTGTTTAACAGCGGGATGAAATCCTTTCAACGACCCTTCATCTTCACACACACTCATTCACAGCCTCACAGCCTGAAGTAGTCACTCAGCGGAGGGTTAAACACACTCCAAGTCAGTGCAAAACACACACACTTCTCTGCTGTAAGTGTTGGATTAGGATGAGGTGGTTTGTGCATGAGGAGCTCTTTTGTTTTCAAGTCTTAACGCTGATTTGAAATAGATTTTAATAGAGTTTGTCTACTGATATTTGGAAAACATGTATTCATCATCATCAGCATCATAAGTTAAAGCACACGTTAGATGCAAGTAAATGTAAGCAGCATGTTTGTGCTATGAATACATCAGACTTAAAGCACTTTAAATTCACATTGTCAAAAAACGTATTGATTCTAAAGCCCTCAAGGTTATAAACATCACCAAGCCGATTTTGGCCGTCGATGGATGTCAGGCCGACGATGAGCGTCCTGTCGCCCTACTCAGATTGGTGTGTCCCGCACCGTCGTGTCTTTTCGGCCGAAAACCTCCGATTCAACATGTCGAATCGAGAGGCAATCGGCCAAAGGCTGTCGGTCAAATAAATCACTCTGATTGGCTGTTCAGCTTAGCGAATCAGTGCATGAGAAGCGAAACGGAAGTGAGGGACCCAAACAAACTATTAATTTCATTAACTCCAGCTCTCGACACAGGTTGGGGAAAGCCCCATGAGCTTCTCGCTGTAGAGTGAACATGGAACGCACACGCTATTTGTTGTTTGTTTATATCACGCAGTCTGTTCTTCTTCTCTCGGTGTATCACGCAGTCTGTCTTCCGGTTGTTGCCTCTTTTGAATGACGAATACACACTACCGCCGCCTGCTGGTAAGGAGAGTTATTGCCACTCACGCATGCGCAGTTCGTACGTGCTTCTTGGCCGTCGGCTGAAGTCTTTGCGGTGTGTTCCAGTGCGACACATGGCCAAGACGCAGGAGACGCGAGGCGACACAACAGTCGGGTCCGTCTGTGTGAGTTCTTTGGTGTCAGCTTGGTGTGTCCCTACCTTAAAACCACAAAGGAGTCTTTAGAAGTCAGGGAGTAAAGGCATGTTGACACAGACAACAGCAACATATTAAAAAAGACAGCCCTAATAAAAAAAAAATGTAAACAACATATGAACATTTGAACATTTGCAGAGTTTTGGCATCTTATAAGCCATCAAACTCATGAATCTAATACTCAAACTTGACTTTGTTCATCACATTTCATCATATCTTTCTCATGGACAACCGCACTGTTACAAAAGACACCCTTAATTAATTTTAATAAAACAATAGTTTGATAAGTGCCAACACAAAGGAGAGAAACTTCGGGTCTCCAGATAAAAAATAAGTAATTTTGCAGCGTTTGTTGGACCTGATAAGCCATCAAGCTCATTGATGTTGAGCTCAAACTGGACTTCCTAGATCCTAGTTCATCATATCGTTCACACCAATGGAGCCTCTTGTCCTGTTGTTCACCACAGGGAGCAAGAAGTCACATATTTAACACAGCAAACAGACTTTAAGGAGCATAACAGACACTTATAGAGCAGTAAAGATCAAACTCAGTCAGTGATCGCAGACATAATGAGTGGTTCTTTCCTCTCCTCTAAAAAGCTCCACCGCCTCTTGTCCAATATATCATGGGGATGTATCTGCTCATGCTCGCTGTAATTGGCTCTGGGAGTGCGCTGGTAATTGATTGCTGTGTGTGTGTGTGTGTGTGTGTGTGTGTGTGTGTGTGTGTGTGTGTGTGTGTGTGTGTGTGTGTGTGTGTGTGTGTGTGTGTGTGTGTGTGTGTGTGTGTGTGTGTGTAGGGGGAGGTTGCTGTCTTCCTAAATCACATCCTTTCAGTGTGGACCCCCCCTATCCAGACGCAGTTTGTCAGCCCACAATGACAAATGACACTCAGACACATGTGAACAGATTGTGGACCATCCCCCTTTTTCTATACAATTATCTGAACTATCCCCGCGCCTCGAGGGTTAAAGTGTTTTTGTGTTGTGTGGATAGCGAGGGATGGAGTTAGTTACACAATCAACACAAGCAACATCTTCAGCAGGGACTACGGATGGAAACTAGCTCAAAGCTCAAATCCGGCATGTTTACGTTTTTAAAGCATTATTTGTTTTAAATGTTCATCAATGTGCACTGTCCCTCTTCAAATAAACGATTAAATGAAAAAACTTGACAACACATGCAGCGTTTAGAGAACATTCAGCAACTTGAGGAGACATGCGCAGCGTTTACTGAAAGCTGCAGAAACCAAACGCTGCAAGAAGCTCAAAACACAACGGAGACCAGGGGACACTAAAGAGTGACGCACACAGCTGGGAGACCAGGGGACACTAAAGAGTGACGCACACAGCTGGGAGACCAGGGGACACTAAAAAGTGACGCACACAGCTGGGAGACCAGGGGACACTAAAGAGTGACGCACACAGCTGGGAGACCAGGGGACACTAAAGAGTGACGCACACAGCTGGGAGACCAGGGGACACTAAAAAGTGACGCACACAGCTGGGAGACCAGGGGACACTAAAGAGTGACGCACACAGCTGGGAGACCAGGGGACACTAAGAGTGACGTACACAGCTGGGAGACCAGGGGGCACTAAAGAGTGACGCACACAACTGGGAGACCAGGGGACACTAAAGAGTGACGCACACAGCTGGGAGACCAGGGGGCACAAAGAGTGACGTACACAGCTGGGAGACCAGGGGGCACAAAAGAGTGACGCACACAACTGGGAGACCAGGGGACACTAAAGAGTGACGCACACAGCTGGGAGACCAGGGGACACTAAAGAGTGACGCACACAGCTGGGAGACCAGGGGACACTAAAGAGTGACACACACAGCTGGGAGACCAGAGGACACTAAAGAGTGACGCACACAGCTGGGAGACCAGGGGACACTAAAGAGTAACGCACACAGCTGGGAGACCAGAGGACACTAAAGAGTGACGCACACAGCTGGAGACCAGGGGACACTAAAGAGTGACGCACACAGCTGGGAGACCAGGGGATATTAAAGAGTGACGCACACAGCTGGGAGACCAGGGGACACTAAAGAGTGACGCACACAGCTGGGAGACCAGGGGACACTAAAGAGTGACGCACACAGCTGGGAGACCAGGGGACACTAAAGAGTGACGCACACAGCTGGAGACCAGGGGACACTAAAGAGTGACGCACACAGCTGGGAGGGAGCGCTTGGTGACGTTCAGGATCATAAAGCTGAACAACTGTATCTGTTGTTGGAAACTTACCTAAATGTTTGATGGTCTTATTTTAACAATGTGATCACATGACTCCTTCTGATGTTACTGCAGATCTGCTGTTAGCTAGCTAGCTAACGTAGCTAACCTAGTCATGTCACATATACTGACAAAACCCTTATGAAACAGACTAACTCTGACACCATAAGCCATCATGCAGACATCACTGGTTTTTGAAGATTACCATTGCCACGTATGAAGTGAGAAATCCAGTAAAAAGTCCCATTCCAGTGTTTTCTAATGAAGTCATTAACATTGTCCCCCTAGAGTCTGCTCTACTGTCTGTCCCAGTTGATGTGGTGGGAAGTCTTCAACATATACATACTGCCATGGGAGTAGGAAGCATCCTCAATGTGGGTGGGACAATTTGACAGGGGGTGTGGGCAGGTGGTGGACCCATAGACTGTAGATATAATATTCAATATATAATATATTATTATAATATATATGGACCTAACCTTCTCTAAGGGGGTCCGGGGGCATGCACCCCCGGGAAGAATTTTTTTTAAATGTTGAAGTTAAAAGCATCAATCTGCTGCACTTTGAGAGCAACATGAAGAGATCTATGGAAACATCTCTCAACACCCATATGAAACAGAACTGTACACAGATTTACTTTTTCTTTATGCATATTTTACAAATCACTCCCCTTTCAAACGGTATTTTTGTTTTACTGTCCTATAGTATGAGTTGGAATTATTTCATACCTGTTTTTCTCTTGTTTTTTATAACTATAATGATCATATAAAGGTGTGCCTTGGAAATACTTGTTTACATAAATGATTACCAAACCGTTTGAGACCCACTACTTAGACTAAAGTGAACTATCTAAACCCTCAGAGAGTCCTTCACCTCACTGAGCTGTAGTTATCAGCCTCTCAGTCTGACAGGAGAGGGCTCTCCCTCCACCTCTCAGAGAGTCCTTCACCTCACTGAGCTGTAGTTATCAGAGCCTCTCAGTCTGACAGGAGAGGACTCTCCCTCCACCTCTCAGAGTCCTTCACCTCACTGAGCTGTAGTTATCAGCCTCTCAGTCTGACAGGAGAGGACTCTCCCTCCACCTCTCAGAGACCTTCACCTCACTGAGCTGTAGTTATCAGCCTCTCAGTCTGACAGGAGAGGGCTCTCCCTCCACCCCTCAGAGAGTCCTTCACTTCACTGAGCTGTAGTTATCAGAGCCTCTCAGTCTGACAGGAGAGGACTCTCCCTCCACCTCTCAGAGAGTCCTTCACTTCACTGAGCTGTAGTTATCAGAGCCTCTCAGTCTGACAGGAGAGGACTCTCCCTCCACCTCTCAGAGAGTCCTTCACCTCACTGAGCTGTAGTTATCAGAGCCTCTCAGTCTGACAGGAGAGGACTCTCCCTCCACCTCTCAGAGTCCTTCACCTCACTGAGCTGTAGTTATCAGCCTCTCAGTCTGACAGGAGAGGACTCTCCCTCCACCTCTCAGAGACCTTCACCTCACTGAGCTGTAGTTATCAGCCTCTCAGTCTGACAGGAGAGGGCTCTCCCTCCACCCCTCAGAAAGTCCTTCACCTCACTGAGCTGCAGTATCAGCCTCTCAGTCTGACAGGAGAGGGCTCTCCCTCCACCTCTCAGAGAGTCCTTCACCTCACTGAGCTGTAGTTATCAGAGCCTCTCAGTCTGACAGGAGAGGACTCTCCCTCCACCTCTCAGAGAGTCCTTCACCTCACTGAGCTGTAGTTATCAGAGCCTCTCAGTCTGACAGGAGAGGACTCTCCCTCCACCTCTCAGAGAGTCCTTCACTTCACTGAGCTGTAGTTATCAGAGCCTCTCAGTCTGACAGGAGAGGACTCTCCCTCCACCTCTCAGAGAGTCCTTCACCTCACTGAGCTGTAGTTATCAGAGCCTCTCAGTCTGACAGGAGAGGACTCTCCCTCCACCTCTCAGAGTCCTTCACCTCACTGAGCTGTAGTTATCAGCCTCTCAGTCTGACAGGAGAGGACTCTCCCTCCACCTCTCAGAGAGTCCTTCACCTCACTGAGCTGTAGTTATCAGAGCCTCTCAGTCTGACAGGAGAGGACTCTCCCTCCACCTCTCAGAGAGTCCTTCACCTCACTGAGCTGTAGTTATCAGAGCCTCTCAGTCTGACAGGAGAGGACTCTCCTCCCTCCACCTCTCAGAGACCTTCACCTCACTGAGCTGTAGTTATCAGAGCCTCTCAGTCTGACAGGAGAGGGCTCTCCCTCCACCTCTCAGAGAGTCCTTCACCTCACTGAGCTGTAGTTATCAGAGCCTCTCAGTCTGACAGGAGAGGACTCTCCCTCCACCTCTCAGAGAGTCCTTCACTTCACTGAGCTGTAGTTATCAGAGCCTCTCAGTCTGACAGGAGAGGACTCTCCCTCCACCTCTCAGAGAGTCCTTCACCTCACTGAGCTGTAGTTATCAGAGCCTCTCAGTCTGACAGGAGAGGACTCTCCCTCCACCTCTCAGAGTCCTTCACCTCACTGAGCTGTAGTTATCAGCCTCTCAGTCTGACAGGAGAGGACTCTCCTCCACCTCTCAGAGAGTCCTTCACCTCACTGAGCTGTAGTTATCAGAGCCTCTCAGTCTGACAGGAGAGGACTCTCCTCCACCTTCAGAGAGTCCTTCACCTCACTGAGCTGTAGTTATCAGAGCCTCTCAGTCTGACAGGAGAGGACTCTCCCTCCACCTCTCAGAGTCCTTCACTTCACTGAGCTGTAGTTATCAGAGCCTCTCAGTCTGACAGGAGAGGACTCTCCCTCCACCTCTCAGAGAGTCCTTCACCTCACTGAGCTGTAGTTATCAGAGCCTCTCAGTCTGACAGGAGAGGACTCTCCCTCCACCTCTCAGAGTCCTTCACCTCACTGAGCTGTAGTTATCAGCCTCTCAGTCTGACAGGAGAGGACTCTCCCTCCACCTCTCAGAGAGTCCTTCACCTCACTGAGCTGTAGTTATCAGAGCCTCTCAGTCTGACAGGAGAGGACTCTCCCTCCACCTCTCAGAGAGTCCTTCACCTCACTGAGCTGTAGTTATCAGAGCCTCTCAGTCTGACAGGAGAGGACTCTCCCTCCACCTCTCAGAGACCTTCACCTCACTGAGCTGTAGTTCTCAGCCTCTCAGTCTGACAGGAGAGGACTCTCCCTCCACCTCTTTAATAACAGCGCCTTATATCCGGGTGCTAGTGGAGCACGCTCGTGAACTGTTAGCGCCGGAACCTCGCGGTCGGGAAACTGTGGCGCGCATCATTTTACAACTAAAGACACAGCTACACAAAAAACGCAGCATGTACGGCTCATGTGTACGGCTCTGAGAATCTGCCTTGGTACAAAGTAACAGTGAAAACATGTGACGGAGTCTCATTGATTTGGGCATTCTCACAATAAGCAAGTGGAATGGATTTGATAATGAAGCACTGACACAGCGCTATACAGAGAGTGGCGAGTGGACAGACCGATGCACGGACTTTCCGCATAGTAAAAGTGGGGGGGTCTAAACTAATCATTTTAAAAGGTGGGGGGGACATGTCCCACCCTCATATAATGGCTGCGACGCCCATGCATACTGCCTTATAACGCACATATAGGTCACAGATGTAGGTCACATTGTATGAAGTGATTACTGTCAGCACTCTGACGGTAATCAGGCCACGGCTGACCAGAACACTCAGTCTAAATCTCTGAAACTGAACATCATATTGACTCATATTGTCTTTTTAAAGCTGTGAGTTGCTCCGATAATGAAGATGCAGAGATTTGGTTGTCAGATGTCCCCACATGTCAACGTAAACACACACAGCATAGGGACTCAGTGGATTTGACTGATGTGGCTGTACATTTGATTTAATGACATATTTCTAAAGGCGTCCAATTATATAAATGATATTATATTATATATTATTGAGTTGTGTGCATCTGTTGAAGGATATAAAGCGTTGTTGGCAAAACATATGTGACATTTGAGGTTGACTCTCATCTGGGTTTAATGCCTGATTATGGGGATAAGCACTTTAATCTATAAACCATAACATAACCCCTTTGACCGCCAACACTGTGAGTCTAGAGTAGACCATGGATGTATAATAAGAACTGGATACAGCGTCGGAGGCGGGTCTCGGTCTTTCCTATGAGAGCTGCTCACAGAGTGCCACAGTGACGCGTCCTAAAACCCGGAAGTAAACTCTTTCCGGTTCCTTCGACAAAAACGCAATGCAATTTCTCCATAGGATTTTGGAAAATAGCTGGAAATAAGGTCTGTGGTTGAGACACATTTAAGAGACGGATCACGTTTTTTCAGCCGGATAATCTCCACATGTCTACCCTACTTTTATCATTTTCGAATCATAAATCTAGTCGCCAGAAGCTAAATGCTAACGTTATGCTATAAAGGAACTACAGCAGGGTCGCTGCTTCAACGTCACGCCAACTTAAGATCCATATTCAAACATACAGATTCTAAATGGTACGAGTTGAAGCGTTTGTTTGAACAGTTTTCACGAGGCAGGTACTTGCTTTCAAGCAGAACAGGGCAAACAAACTTAGAGGAGTGTTTACGTGTTCGGCGTAATGACGTACAACGCCCTCCACGACTTCTGTAGTCCTATTCAGCCACTTGGTAACAACCATCGCTTTTTCAGACACGTCAACTCTTCAGAAATCACCAGTGGGGTCACTGCTGATGGATTTAATGTTGTAGAACAAAACGTGATCCGTCTCTTCAATGTGTCTCAACCACAGACCTTATTTCAGCTATTTTCCAAAATCCTATGGAGAGATTGCATTGCTTTTTGTCGAAGGAACCGGAAGTGGTAACATGCTAACTTACTTCCGGGTTTTAGGACGCGTCACTGTGGCACATGAGGACAAAATGGCCCAACTTTTGAGAGAGCGAAACATCACAGATTACCCATCATGCATGGCTGTCAGAGCAAGCACCCGTATGTGCGCTCATAGAGCATGCGCAGTTGAGTTGCCCCTTAAGCCCCGCCCCCTGAGCTCCCACTCTCAGATGCGCGTTCATAACGCAGAGGAAAATAACTCTCAGAATAACGTTATTAGCACATTTTACAACTTGAGGACCTAATGTTTTTAATAAGGGCTATACAAATGTTCATACTGGGTAGTTTATTAAATTATCCAACAATTTACAGACGTCTCTTTCCCAATGTTAGTCAATGGGGAAAGTGTTTCTGGGCCCAGCGACTGATACGGAAGTGTAGTACCGCCGTTTGGACATAACGAATATTTTCATCAGAGTCCGGCGCACTTCCTGGGGGCTTGGTCTAGACTTGATGCTGTGGCTAGGTAGAATAGCAGCTAGATGTTAGCATTAGCATCAGGAGCTATAGACAGTGTAAACAAGAAAACGTAACAATATAACATTTAACTTGTCTAAATCCCAATATAACAAAGGTGTAAGTTACATAACAAACTTAATAAACTAAGTCTATGCTACTGTATACTTCTACTCTATTACATTTTAGGCGCCAATATTGTACCTTTTACTCGACTACATTTATTTGACAGCTTTTGTTAAGAGTAACTTTATTGGGTTTATAGGATATAAGCTAATTCGTAATATAAGTCAATTATTAAATACACTTTGACACATATTTATATGTTAAGATATCCAGCAGCAGTATATAAAGTTATTCAAATTAGCTCTCCATTTACCAGTTGTGATAAAAACATGAATATTCATAACAGTATACCAGGCAGTGTTTCCACCAGACCAGGACTGAGAGGGCGTCCACCCCGAGAGCGGGGGGGTGCTTGAATTTTACTTGAGCCGTCCCTTATAGATACTGACTTTCTACGTTAGTGAGCCGGATCATTTGGCTCGGCTCTCTTAAAGCGCCGGCTCCAAAACGGCTCTTCATGTTACCACAGTTTACCACAGAGCCTCAGTTTCGCCGCTGCGAGGCTCTGGTGCTCGCAGCTCACGCGCGTGCTCCACTAGCACCGCTCATCGCGTCCAAACTTTTTCTTAACTCTGAGTACTTCTTCCTCCACTGCTTTTAACCGAAACCATGATCTGTTCTCAACATAAACCTAATCAAGGAGTACTGTGATTTGACTTGCATCACATTTGTAACGGCAAGAACGACCCTATGTCTATCGGACTCCTCTGCACATTAGAAAATGTTGCAAAGAGCTATCAAAAGCAGTCAAAGTAACACCAATGTGTCCTATTTTCAAATCCAGACTAAAAACGCATCTATTTGCTGCTGCTTTCAATGGAGCTGCTCATACTCACACTGCAGTATGCCTTTTAGTCATGTATTCTGTACCTGCTGTGTTTATTTATTTAATTTCATTATCTTTGCTTTTATGCCTGTTTTTAAATGCCATTTAATAATGTATTTATGCTGTATGCCTTGCCTTGCCTTGCCTTGCCTTGCCTTGCCTTGCCTATTGAGACGTTTAATGTCTTAGCGTCCAACTTTAGCGATAGGTCTTGGATGTGTGTAGCCCAGCTTATCACGAAGACCGATATAGTTTTGTTGTAAAAGTGAAAACCGTGTATTATATGTTACTGTCAGTGGTAAAATTGTAGAGAGAACAGCTGTGATCCACATCCTGTATGGAGAGCGGTGGATTTATCTCTCATGAAACATCAGTGCTTGAGTCTGAGAGATTAGGGAGTATAGATTACTTCAGGATAAAAATAGTCCTCATTTATCCATGAACACAGAAATATCTCTCTATGGTGTTGACAAGCTGAATGACTGTATCGTATCATAGAGATAACTCAGATATGAATAATTGATTATTTGATTAGGTTGATAAACAACAGCTAATTTGTTCATAAACATGCATTGATTTCAGACGTTGTGTTTGATTGCCAGCTGCCACTTATTCCTACATTTCCACCTGTCAATCATTAGAAAAGCAGGAAACCATCAACCTGACACGTACTCATCCTCCCTTTGAACGCTTGAAGATTAAGAAAAATAATGATTGACAGCTGCCATGCAAAATGATACCCATTGATTTCTGTTTTCACCAACGATAGCTATTTTAGGTAAGAAGGAGAGAAGGGTTTAAGATTAAAAAAAAGTGAATTCATATCAAGGTCCACAAATTGTTTGTCCAACGCAAGGATGTTTGAGGAACCTTAAATAAAGCATGGATATCATATAATAGAATTTAGATATCTATATTGTCTTATATTAGATTATTACATGTTATTGGCTCATTGATCCCAAAACTATTACCTATTAAAACTTGACTCTTAAGTCAAACTGAAATGTATATTTTTGTGGTCTAATTGTCTCTCTGACATTTAAAACCAAAACCTACACCTCACATACGTTTCATTTTAGACTCAACTTCAACTACATAAAAACTTCCCAAATAGCTCAGAGAAAAGTGTAATTAATTGATTCGGTCAAATAATTAATTGCGCCTCAAATCCGAAAATTCTTTTTAAAGCACTTGAGTTCCCAGGCTTTGTTTTTCCTCAGTTTGGAGACTCTGCCGGTGGCACTGAGCTGTCAGAGTCTCAGCTGCAAACTTTCTGTCCTTATATAAGGTCTGACAACTCGCTGCAGCTCTTAAAAAGTACCCAGAGAAATGTGCTTACTCGCAGCAAAGTTCCTCCAGTTGTCTGACGATCAGAGGTGGGAAGTAGTGGAGTACAAATACTTCGTTACTGTACTTAAGTACATTTTTCTGGTATCAGTACTTTACTCCACTACTTATTTTTCTGATGACTTTTTACTTTGACTTCTTACATTTTGAACACAAATACCTGACTTTCTACTTCTTACATTTTGAACACAATACCTGAACTTTCTACTTCTTACATGTTGAACACAAATACCTGTACTTTCTACTTCTTACACTTTGAACACAAATACCTGTACTTTCTACTTCTTACACTTTGAACACAAATACCTGTACTTTCTACTTCTTACACTTTGAACACAAATACCTGTACTTTCTACTTCTTACATTTTGAAACACAAATACCTGTACTTTCTACTTCTTACATGTTGAACCCAAATACCTGTACTTTCTACTTCTTACATTGTTAACACAAACACCTGTACTTTCTACTTCTTACATTGTTAACACAAATACCTGTACTTTCTACTTCTTACACTTTGAACACAAATACCTGTACTTTCTACTTCTTACACTTTGAACACAAATACCTGTACTTTCTACTTCTTACACTTTGAACACAAATACCTGTACTTTCTACTTCTTACATGTTGAACACAAATACCTGTACTTTCTACTTCTTACATGTTGAACCCAAATACCTGTACTTTCTACTTCTTACATGTTGAACACAAATACCTGTACTTTCTACTTCTTACATTTCCCAAACAGGCTGGTTCCTTTAGTTTGAATGTGTGTTTGGTGGCGTGATCATTATTATTTAGAGTCATTGCGTGCCTATTGATTTGACACGATCCGTGTATCCATCATTTCCTGGTCTTCTCTAAAGAAGAGGGACCAATGAAAACGTTGTCATGTTGCCGTTGTTCAGCATGGAAACATTCATTAGCTAACAATGACATTATTGTTCTATTAATATAAAGGGAGGTCAGTACTCTTTAAAACAGCTGCTAGTTATGGGTACTTTTTACTGAAGTACATTCCAAAGCCCATACTTCTTTACTCAAGTAAAAGTAAAGAAGTATGGGCTTTGAAATGAACTTATTTAGTCAGTACTTCTACTTTTATCAGAGTATTTTAAACACGAGTATCTGTACTTCTACTTGAGTAAAGGATGTGTACTTTTGCCCTCTCTGGTGACGATCAAGTCATTATTGTCGCTTATCCTTTGTTAATTCTTTCTTCTCCTCCAGCTGTTCGAAACGACCGCAATAAGAAGAAGGAGAGTCCGAAGCCGGAGCCGACGGAGAATTACGAGCTGACGGCCGAGCTGGAAACCATCATCGAGAAGATCAGAAAGGCCCATCAGGAAACCTTCCCCTCCTCTGCCAGCTGGGAAAATACACCACGGTGAGTTCAGGGACCTGCGTCATAAACATGTTAGAGCAGGGGGTCAAAGTCCTCTCAGTTCAGGGCCAAATTTGATCTCAAGTGGGACGGACCAGTAACATCCAAGCATAATAACCTAGAAATAACCACGACTTGAAATGGTTCCCTTTGAATAAAAATACAAATATATATACAAACAAGTGCAATTTCAACAGTTTTATGCCTCATTTACACTAGGGTGGTCCTTAGTGAGAGGTACATTTTCTAATTCATTTATTTTAAGCTCAAACCACCGGAATTCGTTATGATAGTCAAGAAAACTCTCTCTCTCTCTCCCAACAACATGTACCCCTCCCTCATCAACCTCAAAGTTTAGCCTCACGTAGGGTGGTCCTTCAAATTGAAAGTGGGAAAGTCTAAGCTCCAACATTCACCTGGAGAGTCTTCTTGACTAATAGAATGAATTCTGGGGGTTGGAGCTTAGACTTTCCCACTTTCAATTTGAAGGAGCACCCTAATGTACACATGTGCATTACAACAGGTCACAGTGTATCTACAGACACATGTAGTCAGTGTATCTGGAACTAAACGATATGGTATTTTACTTTATGATTTATTTGTATGATCATCTGTGTAGTAATCTTGACACACCACCATACAAACTAAAGTGGAAGCCATTAAGGAAGAAGTTATCCGTCTGCCTTATAAATATATACTTTGTACGTAAAAAAGACATATAAATTGTAGCATTTCCCTCCGAATTATGGTCGTAGACTTTACTTTACTGATGAATTTGAATTTATTATAACTCCAGACCCAACGTAAGAGCTTGAGCCTCTTCGGGGGTGCTAACATTAAAACATACAGTCCGTTCTTCTCTTTCTCCGCCGTTACATAGAAGATATTACTTTCTCCGTCAAGTTATTCTAATGCCCCCCCACAACTTCCTGTCAAACACGTATCTCTCGCCTTCAAAATAAAAGCATACAAATGAACAGGAAGTTAACCTAAATTACATTCTAAGATATAAATAAAACCTGCAACGAAAGCAACAAAACAATGCAACATCTCCTTCAGTCTCACATAACACAAATCGGGTTATCTACATAAGTTGTGGCAGTGCGTGAACTATCGGGCTCGACCATACCATCTCTTTTTGCACTCAAGCTGCTGACTCACAGTATATTGAACATTGACATTTTAACACTTTGCAAAGTCATCCGTATGTTTGACATCCCTGTATTAGAGCTCTCACCCTGATCTACCAATATCTCTGCATGCTCCTTTTGATCCAAACTACCCGCAGAGTGCAGAGCTCATAATGATAATCAATACTTAGTACTGTACTCTAAATCCTCCTCTCAAGAGCTACTCATTAAGTGTGATGGAAAGGCTGTAGAAAGCATGAGTCATACAGTAATAACAGCTGTCTCTGGTGAGCTGGATCTGATGATGGTTGCAGGGTTTGTTTGCCCCAGATTTATATTTGGCATCAGGGAGAGGAGGATTTAAAAAGAGAGAGTCTAGACTGGAAGACGTTTGCAGCCAAAGAGAAACATTTTCCCAGACAGAAAGCAGATCGTCAGCCAGCTGCAGCGTCTGGCTCTGTGGTGATGTGCACAAATTAACGAACTAACGTTTTTTGAGTTGTCTGAGTTCTCATGAATCCTTACTTTACCCACTTGCCGCCCATCTCTGTTATCTGTACGGACCGTCCACACAGCAGCGTTAAAAAAATCTTGGAGGTGGGCGTATCTGAAGCTTGGGGATTTTTTGCGACAAGGCACCAGCAACCAATCACATGAATCTCCCGCCCCCGACATACGAAGCAAAAAAGTTTGAAGTAAACTGGATTATAAACTCCCCAAACAGGTGAAAACCTACCACTGTCTCTGTCACCTCCCTCCATGCCTGGCTCCTCCGGTTTATATCCCGGTAGGTAAATAGGGACTGGTCTAAAGCACTGGGTGATTCCCTACCGCTAATTTCTCCTCCATTTTTTGGAATATGAGGAAATGACCTGCGGTATGTCTCTCCCAGCATACACGCCGTTTGATTGGCTAGAGCTTGAACTGTCAGATTTGCATACACGGGATTTGATTGGCTGACGCTTCCACCTCAGCTTCAAAAGTTGAACATTGTTCAACTTTGAATCCTGAAAATCCTGAAAATCTCCGCTCGCCTGCCCACAATGCAGTTCGGCGAAAAGTGAGGGAAAGTGACGTCACCCCATTCAAAGTTGAATGGCAGAAGCGTTCCAAGATTTTTTAACGCTGCTGTGGAGACGGTCCGTTACTGTGCATTGGAGGACAACGTTTGCAAATGATTAAAGATCGTACAGTTCGCCTTCACCTGAGTCTTCTTCCCCGGTGAGATACAGACAGATTCATCCTGAGCTTTAAAACAAGAGGGATTTTGAATCAAAGCATTGAAAGAATAGCTGTTTATCTACATTGAAGTAACCTTATATATAATTACTGATATACAGTTCGCCTTTAACGGAGTCTTGTTCTGCCAGGTGTTTCTAGCGAGATGCAGACAAAGACTCACAACATCCTGAGCTTTAAAACAAGAGGGATTTTGAATCAAAGCATTGAAAGAATAGGCTGTTTTATTACATTGTTGCTAACGTATATATATAACGACTGATATTCACACGGTGGATTTCTGTTTTTGTGCAGTTGGAGGTTAACATTTGACAAACAAAGCGTACAGTTCGCCTTTACTTCTTCTCCCCGTGAGATACAGACAGATTCCCTGAGCTTAAAAACAAGGAGGGATTTTGAATCAAAGCATTGAAAGAATAGGCTGTTTATCTCCATTGATGTAAACTCATATATAACGACTGATATTCACATATTCTCACCGTTGATTTCTTGGAGGTTAACATTTGACAACAAGCGTACAGTTCGCCTTTACCGGAGTCTTTTGTCCTGCTTTGTGATCCTAGCGGACACACATTCACACAATCCTGAGGTCAAACAATAGTCTCATTACGAATCAAAGCATTAAATAAACAGGGCATTTTGTCTTTATTAATGTACACAATACATAATGACTGGTATGCATCGCAGGCAAGTTTTATGGGGGTGGGCATACCGACGGTCGAACATGCATGTTCTAAAAATGACTCCATATTATTCCTTAAAACTGAACAGGTTTACATTAACAACAAGGACCAGTTGGTTTGGGTCTGCACATCACTGCAGACAAGTGGATTAAAGCAGCTAATCCAATCAGTCTGTGTTTGTGTTTTATGAATCAAAGCGTACGGGAAAAAGATCTGAGCAATTTATCGATATTAAACCAATATCTTGACATGAGGCTCAATATCGCCCTGGAGTTTGGATGTCATTAAATCCGACCTAAAATGTAATGTTCGGACTTACCAGACTGTTCTAGCTGTGTTTACACCATGTGTACTTCTTCACCTTGCCGTCAGACAGCCTTTCTTTGTCTATTTTCTCTTTAAAGCCACAAGACTCCACTGACAAAAAGAGCCATTTCCCCGCTGCAGAACACAAACGTTTCTGGTTCGTTTGTGTATTGTTGATAACCCTTTAGTCAAACAAAGACAAACAAACTAACTGTATGAGGCAGCTGAATGAGTTATGCATTATGTAAGACAGGGCAATACATTCATATTATATCGATATTGCAATTGTAATATCCCGCGCATGTCTTGTCCTGGTTTTTAACGCTCTATTGCTGCAAAATGATGGATTTATCACCAGTAATTTGATCCATTAACTGATGATTCTTTATCAAAAATGTCTTTGTATTTGGTGAAAGCACCAATAGTCGCACTACAATATCATTGCAACATGGATTTTGGATATCTGATAAAAAAAACGTATATAACATTAGATTTTTCTCTATATAGTCCAGAGAGATTGGTGCAGGAGCTCAGATTTTGTAGAGAAAGTGTGTGCGTGCGTGCGTCTGTCTGTCTGTCTGTCTGTCTGTCTGTGTGTGTGTGTGTGTGCGTGACGTGCGTCTGTCTGTCTGTCTGTCTGTCTGTCTGTCTGTCTGTCTGTCTGTCTGTCTGTCTGTGTGTGTGTGTGTGTGTGTGTGTGTGTGGTGTGTTTGTGTGTGTTGTGTGTGTGTGTGTGTGTGTGTGTGTGTGTGTGTGTGCGTGACGTGCATCTGTCTGTCTGTCTGTCTGTCTGTCTGTGTGTGTGTGTGTGTGTGTGTGTGTGTGTGTGTGTGTGTGTGTGTGTGTGTGTGGTGTGTGGTGTGTGTGTGTGTGTGCGTGACGTGCATCTGTCTGTCTGTCTGTCTGTCTGTGTGTGTGTGTGTGTGTGTGTGTGTGTGTGTGTGTGTGTGTGTGTGTGTGTGTGTTGTGTGTGTGTGTGTGTGTGTGTGTGTGTGTGTGTGTGTGTGTGTGTGTGTGTTGTGTTGCGTGACGTGCATCTGTCTGTCTGTCTGTGTGTGTGTGTGTGTGTGTGTGGTGTGTGTGTGTGTGTGTGTGTGTGTGTGTGTGTGTGTGGTGTGTGTGTGTGGTGTGTGTGTGTGTGTGTGTGTGTGTGTGTGTGTGTGTGTGTGTGTGTGTGAGGGCTTTATTATCCCTGTCCTCCAAACGTCATGCTGGAGATCTGTGTCGTCCTGAACCTCCGAACAGCGGCTCAAAACTAACAACCCATGAAAGGCCAGATAGCTAATCCTCGCAGGACCTTGAAGAAGAATCTGTTGGACACATCAGGCCTCGCTTGTCCAGGCTCGCAGCAAACCGACCCTGTAAAAGATCGTACATTCCCGTCATCTGAGTGACAACCAAACCCCCGAGGGACGTTTCTGCACTCAACATGACTCGTGCAAAAGTTGGAGGTCGTGCAAATGTTTGGAAAAAAACCTCCTGAGCGAGTTTTGTGACGCTTTGACAGGTTGATGGTAGCGGAGATAGGGACGCTTTGATTGACACGCAGGAATGGCAGCGGTGTTTGTTTTTTAGGACGACTTACATATAGATTACAGTTTGTGATTGACACTGATGCTCCACAGAAACACTTCTGTAGGGCGAGTGAAAGCTAACGGGGAGGGAGGGTTTCATGATTTAGAAGTCTCATGACACCTGTCAGTCATGTAAAATACTGGTTGTTCAAAGATAAGCTGCAGTAATGTGTCTGTTGTTGCAGCGATGAGATTCTCTGACAGTAACCTCGGAGCAGAGATGCTAAGAGCTGCTGAAACGGAGCAAATTGGCACAAAGTGAAGCTATTAGCTCCGCAGTAAGCCCCCGTCTCCATAAACGCTCTATTTTCCCCAACACAAAGCTGCTAATCGCTGTAACGCCTCTCTCCTCCGCCCTCATCCACTCCCTCTGCCGCCAGACACTTCCTGCTCTTACTAAATAACATAGTGGGACATAATAGCAGAAATGTGGCTCCCTCGCTCAGTTAGTATGAGCCAGTGTTTGCTGTTTGTTGGAGTGGCAGTCGAGCCTCAGATAAAGAACTTAATCTGGATCAGTGGTAATTATACTTGCTGTGAGAAGTTCCTCATTATTACCAGAGATTGGATCCTGATGTGCCTTTTGAGTCCTCCAACAGAAGAGGAGCTCCGCGCCCCTAGATTAGGTTAAAGCTCCAATTATGTGGTGAAATATTCAAATCCTAGTCTGCAGTGATTTAGGAGTTCATCGCCGGTTAGTGAGAGATAGTGAGAGGGTTTAGAGTCACGATGAATAACGCTCAGTGACAGTGATGGTGATGGAAAACCTGACAGGATCTTTCAAAGGCAAAAGAAAGGGATTGAGCTCCACGCTGTACAGTCGAAGTACTCAGATATTGTACTTGAGTAAAAGTAGAAGTACTCAGATCTGTACTTGAGTAAAAGTAGAAGTACTCAGATCTTGTACTTGAGTAAAAGTAGAAGTACTCAGATCTTGTACTTGAGTAAAAGTAGAAGTACTCAGATCTTACTTTAGTAAAGTAGAAGTACTCAGATCTTGTACTTGAGTAAAAGTAGAAGTACTCAGATCTTGTACTTGAGTAAAAGTAGAAGTACTCAGATCTTGTACTTGAGTAAAAGTAGAAGTACTCAGATCTTGTACTTGAGTAAAAGTAGAAGTACTCAGATCTTGTACTTGAGTAAAAGTAGAAGTACTCAGATCTTGTAGTAAAAGTAGAAGTACTCAGATCTTGTAGTAAAAGTAGAAGTACTCAGATCTTGTAGTAAAAGTAGAAGTACTCAGATCTTGTACTTGAGTAAAAGTAGAAGTACTCAGATCTTGTACTTGAGTAAAAGTAGAAGTACTCAGATCTGTACTTGAGTAAAAGTAGAAGTACTCAGATCTTGTACTTGAGTAAAAGTAGAAGTACTCAGATCTGTACTTGAGTAAAAGTAGAAGTACTCAGATCTTGTACTTGAGTAAAAGTAGAAGTACTCAGATCTTGTACTTGAGTAAAAGTAGAAGTACTCAGATCTTGTACTTGAGTAAAAGTAGAAGTACTCAGATCTTGTACTTGAGTAAAGTAGAAGTACTCAGATCTTGTACTTGAGTAAAAGTAGAAGTACTCAGATCTTGTACTTGAGTAAAAGTAGAAGTACTCAGATCTTGTAGTAAAAGTAGAAGTACTCAGATCTTGTACTTGAGTAAAAGTAGAAGTACTCAGATCTTGTACTTGAGTAAAAGTAGAAGTACTCAGATCTTGTACTTGAGTAAAGTAGAAGTACTCAGATCTTGTACTTGAGTAAAAGTAGAAGTACTCAGATCTTGTACTTGAGTAAAAGTAGAAGTACTCAGATCTTGTACTTGAGTAAAAGTAGAAGTACTCAGATCTTGTACTTGAGTAAAAGTAGAAGTACCAGAGTGTAGGAATACTCTGTTTCAGTAAAAGTCCTGCATTCAAAATGTTCCTCAAGTGAAAGTAAAATATTCTCATCAAAATATAGTGAAAGTAGCGACAGTAAAAGTAGTCATTGTGCAGATTGGTCCATTTCAGAATAATATATATGATATGTTTTATAATGATTGATCATGAAAGTGTTCTCAAAGCTGGTAAAGGTGCAGCTAGTTTGAATGACTTTGTATACTGCAGGGTAGCTTGTGGATTTACTCCAGGTGGAACTAAGTCTGATTTAACACTTGATTATATTTCACATCATTCATCCACATCTGTGAAGTAACTAAAGGTATTAAATACATGTAGTGGAGAAACAAAACTCAAGAGGTTTGACACATTTAAATGATCAACAGGGAACAGTCTCTGCTCATAACTGCAGGAAAGTGATTAAATGCATGTAATCCAACCATTCATGATGTGTTTTTATATAATTACAACACGTGTAACCATGTCAGACAAGTGGTGATGTGAACAAATGAACAAACACATTTCTATTTAAAAAAAAGAAGTTCTTAGCGCGACAATGAACACGCTTTATTGACAGTGATGGTGATGGAAAAGGAGACAGGCACTTTGAAAGGCAAAATAAAGCGTTAGCGCTCGATGCTATTCGATGCTATTCGATGCTATTCGATGATATTCGTCACATTCGTGCTGTCACTGCCTCCCCTTCCTGCTTCTTCTCTCCTGTCGCAAGTTGTCTTAATTCGTTTGGATAAATGTCTTCAAATGGAATTAGAAATCCCCGGCAACTTCCTTGTTTGGCTCTATTGAATTATGGGACTGGTGTAATTGACTGAAATTGCAGGGGGGGGTTGGTTTGAACAAAAAGAAATCTAACTGTGTGTTATCTCCCTCTTTTCCTCCACCCAGAGGCAAGCAAGATGAGTTGCTTTAATATCAGCCACCTCCACCCCCTGACACATGTGCAAACACATCCTCTCTCTCTCTCACACACACACACACACACACACACACACACACACACACACACACACACCATCAAATCGGACGTGAATCAGGGGAATGTGCGTCCGTAGTGCCGTTGTGTTGACTGCAGCTCGTTGTGTGTGATTTAAGCTCGGCTCTAATGTGCCTCTCGCTTAACCCCAGATCATATTTAATGATCTCCCTCCCTCTCTCTCCCTCTCTCTCCCTCTCTCTCCCTTTATCTCCCTTTATCTCCCCCTCTCTCTCTCGTGTCCACAGTAATTGTTTGCTGACAGTGTCCAGAGCAGTAACACTCAGGAGGATTGATGTTGTGTTTAAAGCTCCCGCGGCTCAGACTGATGTTGGAGTTTGAAGACACACTGAGTACATATTGGATTTTTCAGTAAAGGATGTCATGTTAGGCGCTCACTTTATCCGACAGCTTCTGTTACCTCAACAGCTGCAGGGCGGTAGAGATAGCTCACCTTCCTGCACAGGATCTGATGTTTTCTGGGATTTTCAAGCGTCAACCTGCGAATGTTATCACAGTATTTAATAGTTTTGTTTGAGAAAGATAGAAAAGCTACGGCGCTAATTTGCCTCCTAATTGTAGAATAGCGGGATTAAGCATCTTGTTTTTTCCAACATGCAGTTCCACCTCACATACTTTAAATAAGTATTTTTGACATGCTGGAAAATAAGTGTTAGACAAAAAGATAGCACTTTATAAATGTCCTTTGTAAGCCATCATCTACAGCGGCTAACGGGTGCTAACGTGCTACAACGACCCGAATCACCTCCATCAGGAGAAACGTGCTGCAGCTTTAGAAACGATGCAGCTATACAAACACAAATGTTTCTGTACACAGACAGTCATGTGATCACATTGTTAAAGGTCCCTTATTATACTGTTTTCATCAATACATCACAGGTCTCAGATATATACAGAGCCTGTCTCTGATTGGCTGAAACACCAAACAGATCATTGCAGCATTACCCATAATCCCCTCTGTTTCAGCCCGGTTTCCAAAGTGCTGATTCTCTGTCTGTTACTTTAGATGAAAATAAGGAGCCCTCCCCACGCCCCTCTGAGAGAGATTTGGTTACAAAGAACTCAGGAGGAAGGAGGAGATTCAGGTGATAAGGGGGGGGGGGGGGGGTTTACCTTGGTTGCTGATTGGCTAATGGTTACACAAGACAAACATCGTTATGACATCATCAAGTGGCCAAAATCTGATCAGCTCATTTTCAGACAGGTTTTTATAGAAATGGATCAGGACAAAAAGAGAGAGAATCTGAAAATCCTGAAACTTTCAGAGTCTCTTTCCACAGAGGGGACACATGTTGATGAAGAAGAGACATGAAGAAGAGGGGACACATGTTGATGTAGAAGAGACATGAAGAAGAGGGGACACATGTGATGTAGAAGAGACATGAAGAAGAGGGACACATGTTGATGTAGGAGAGACATGAAGAAGAGGGTACACATGTTGATGTAGAAGAGACATGAAGAAGAGGGTACACATGTTGATGTAGAAGAGACATGAAGAAGAGGGGACACATGTTGATGTAGAAGAGACATGAAGAAGAGGGACACATGTTGATGTAGGAGAGACATGAAAGAGGGTACACATGTTGATGTAGAAGAGACATGAAGAAGAGGGACACATGTTGATGTAGAAGAGACATGAAGAAGAGGGGACACATGTTGATGTAGAAGAGACATGAGAAGAGGGGACACATGTTGATGAAGAGGACATGAAGAAGAGGGGACACATGTTGATGTAGAAGAGACATGAAGAAGAGGGACACATGTTGATGTAGAAGAGACATGAAGAAGAGGGGACACATGCTGATGAAGAAGAGACATGAAGAAGAGGGGACACATGTTGATGAAGAAGAGACATGAAGAAGAGGGGACACATGTTGATGTAGAAGAGACATGAAGAAGAGGGGACACATGTTGATGTAGAAGAGACATGAAGAAGGGGACACATGTTGATGTAGAAGAGACATGAAGAAGAGGGGACACATGTTGATGAGAAGAGACATGAAGAAGAGGGGACACATGTTGATGTAGAAGAGACATGAAGAAGAGGGACACGTGTTGATGTAGAAGAGACATGAAGAAGAGGGGACACATGTTGATGTAGAAGAGACATGAAGAAGAGGGGACACATGTTGATGTGAAGAGACATGAAGAAGAGGGGACACATGTTGATGTAGAAGAGACATGAAGAAGAGGGGACCATGTTGATGTAGAAGAGACATGAAGAAGAGGGGACACATGTTGATGTAGAAGAGACATGAAGAAGGGGACACATGTTGATGAAGAAGAGACATGAAGAAGAGGGGACACATGTTGATGTAGAAGAGACATGAAGAAGAGGGGACACATGTTGATGTAGAAGAGACATGAAGAAGAGGGGACACGTGTTGATGTAGAAGAGACATGAAGAAGAGGGGACACATGGTGATGTAGAAGAGACATGAAGAAGAGGGACACATGTTTGATGTAGAAGAGACATGAGAAGAGGGGACACATGTTGATGTAGAAGAGACATGAAGAAGAGGGGACACGTGTTGATGTATAAGAGACATGAAGAAGAGGGG
>JAAOOA010000332.1:67500-80000 GCA_012861695.1 Trematomus loennbergii
TAAAAATCTCAATATACTGACTTTTTCTCAAAATTGATATTTCTCAAAAGTCTGAATTATTCTCAAAATCTCCAAATTCTGACTTTTCCCAAATTCTGTTTATAAGAATCTAAAAATCTGCTTTTCTTCTCAAAAATCTGACTTTTTCTCAAAAATCCTGACTTTTCTCAAATGTTTTGACTTTTTCTCAAAATTCTAACTTTTTCTCAAAAATCTGACTTTTTCTGAATACTTAAAAATGTTAATAATCATCGTCCCCGGCTTGAGCTTCAATCTCAGGATCCATGTCTGATCCTCTCCAGAATGGAAGTAGTCATCACATACAGAGCATCAACTAGTTCCTGAACAGTGTCCTTCACATGCTGATATCCAAGAGAGGGAGTTACACAGTCACAAGATGGAGGAATAGAAAGCAGTATTCAATGTTTACTTCAGATTAGCTCCACGTCAGAAATGAGCATGCTTCTCATATGTCTATCTCCATAGAGGCTGAATCATCATGTTAATCACATAGCTATCATATGCCTAAAACAGTCCTGATGCTCTTCTAGGTAATCATACATCCTGTCATGAACACAGCTACAGTTGGGATACCTTTGTTATCATGTTACTCTCAGTTGGAAGAGACATTCACTATTTTCCTAACAGTGTGTGTGTGTGTGTGTGTGTGTGTGTGTGTGTGTGTGTGTGTGTGTGGTGTGGTGTGTGTGTGTGTGTGTGTGTGTGTGTGTGTGTGTGTGGTGTGTGTGTGTCAGACCGCCAGGACCTGGAGGAACCCTCTAAAGTGGACGAGATGCAGGAGCCTCTTCTTGAAGCTCTGAAGATCTACGTGAGGAAGAGGAGGCCGAGCAAACCTCACATGTTCCCCAAAACCCTGATGAAGATCACCGACCTGCGGAGCATCAGCGCTAAAGGTACGCAGGAAACACACTTTTATCTATGTTAGGGGTCTGCAGGCGGAACATTTCATATCAGGACTGAATCATCACGGGGCGTTTCAATGAAATGAATCTGTGAAAAGCAGCAGCAGCAGAACCCTCGAGACATGCAGGGTTCTTCAGTTCAGTTCACAGAGAGCAGGGAACCCCGAGACAAGCACGTTTGTATTGAATCTAAATGTATAAACATGGTGCACACAATACTAAACTATTAAATCAATAATTAGCTTAGCCAGACGTGGATTTGACGCGATGTCATTCAAGACAAAAAGTATATTTTAAGTATATTTAATCTAATCTATCAATCAATTTGTTTATATTTTAGAATTGTTTATTTCTACTCTTTTAATTGTTATTACTACAACCAAATAATTTCCCAAATTGGGATTAATAAAGTACATCTTATCTTATTTTATACAATAAGATAAGACAAGATAAGGAAATGGTTGTGCCAGAGTTACAAAAATACACTAAACACAGCAGCATGATAATAAAACTGTACACGAACAGAGCGATTAAATATCTACAGGAAACAGACGGTCACATCATTAAAGTCAATATTAACAGTTTTTAGTAGTGCAAAAAAACGTAGTGGCAGATACGTAATTGCACGTTTTTTTGCATATAACTAAACACATGAATGCAGCACTGGTAACTATTTACAGCCTTCATGTCAGGGAGGCTGTGGCGCAGTGGACTAGTGCGTTGGTGTGGATCAGGAGCTGTTCAAACCCCTCTGCAGTCAGCATGTCGTTGTGTCCCTGAGACACTTCACCCAAAGTGCTCCTGTGGGATTGTCCACAGTATTGAGTATGTAAGTCGCTTTGGAGAAAAGGTCTAACAAGTAACGTAATGTCATGTCTTTGTCGACGTCATTGTTTGTGTCCAGGCTTTTGATTCTCTCATCTCTGTCGTGTCAGAAATGTGCGAATGTGCTTAATTTAAGTGAAATTGTAATGTCTTCCTCTTTGATGTCATAAGAAATGTTGTGCCACATAGTTATATGCAAAAACTACAAAACAAAAATATTAATAATAATAACGTCTTTATCTTAATCCCTCTTCTTCTGCCCTCCTCGTTGTCTTGCAGGCGCAGAGCGGGTCATCTCTCTGAAGATGGAGATTCCCGGTTCGATGCCGCCGCTCATCCAGGAGATGCTGGAGAACTCGGAGGGTCAGGACGGGTCGAGCGGCGGGGAAAAGAGCTCCGGGGGCGGGAAGAAAGGAGGGAAGAAGGGCAAGAAAAACAGCGGGAAGAGCAGCAGCAAGGGCGGCAAGAAGAAGAGCGAAACTCCGGCTAAAGAGGAAGAGGAGGAGGAGGAAGAAACCCCTCGGAGAAACGAAACTCCCAACGAAAAAAACGCGGAATCGCCGGAGTTTCCGGACACCGAAGAGGCTTTTCCGCCCGGAGACAAGTCCTAAGAAAAGGCTCTTTCTGACTTTCCTTTGCCCAGAAAGGAGCATCCTAGCAAGGCTTCTCCCCCTCCTTGCTAGGTATCTTTACTTCTATTTCCCCCCTTAAAAAGTAGACATGTGGACTCGTGTGAATCATTTGGACTCGGTGTTTTGGACGAAGAAGTAAGAGAAGATTCTCCTCAGGTCTCCTGTGTAAACCCTAATGCATGATGGGAGATTGTCGGCACACACGTTGTAAATACCATCGGACGGTTAGGAGTCTCTGTTTCTATGATGGATTTTGTGGTGCTTTTTAATCATTGTCTTAAATATTATCTTCGAGGCGAGCGGGACGGACAGCTATTGGAGAAGTTATCTAGAATGTTATTGCATATAGACATTACGGAATATTTTATATTTGTTGCTATATTTAAAAAAACGTTTTTTCGTCTTTTCTAACACGTCATGAATCCGCCAGAATGCAAAGCTCCTCTCGAGCTCAACAACAGCCTTCGATACGCACTCATCAGAGTTCAGAGAAATGAACGGCTGTGATCTTTGTTAACCTTTAACCTTTAACCCCGACCATGATCCAACTCTAACTGTGTCGCACTTTATTATCACCGTCTGGTCGGTTAGGAGGTTAAACAAACCGATGCTACGCTAACTAATCCGGTTAGCTCGTCTCCACTGAAGGGTGCTAGTCCGTTGAGTCTGAGTTACAGCGTGATGACTTGTTCCGTGGAAAGATGAGCGATACCAGGGAGAGGAATCAAATAGAGAATACTGAGGAACACAGTTCAAACGGACGTCATGCACTTACATAATTGACCTGAATAAATCATGACTAAAACCTTCAAAAAAATGAACTAAACTGTAGTTTTTTACAGCATTTTGTGGCTTTTACGTCTCAAATTGTTTCTTAATTACTAGAAATGCTATGTTTTGATTTTGAGATCTCAGAAATTATTTTGATGATTATAGTCTTATAAAACCTCTACAAAGAGGAGCGGTCGTTACCAGGGAAAGTAATCAATTAGAGAATACTGAGGAACACAGTTCAAACGAACGCCATGCACTTACATTACTGATGTTAAAACCTGGATAAATCGCAAACAAAACGTTCAGAAAAAGAACTCAAATGTAGTTTTTACGCAGCATTTGTGTTACTTTTCTGTCACACACAAATAGGTTCTATATAACTAGAAATGCTATGTTTTGATTTTGAGATCTCAGCAATGATTTTGGCACGTATAGTCTAATAAAAACCTAAATAAATCATGGCAAAAACGTCCAAATGACCCACATTTGAATACAATGACAGCCCTTTTGAGACGTCTCTTGCTTGCAGTGCTACCATTTCCAACTCTCACCACTTACTTTGAGCACAATGGCAGTGAAACTGATAGAAATCATGGCCACAACTGCAGCCCTTTGGTTCCTTTGAATCACATGAAAGTGTGTCTCTGTTAGCTCGCAGCGCTCCGTCGGTGTTGGTACGTGTGATCGCAGCCCGCTATGACTTGATAATAATAATAATAATAATAGTGTATATTTATATAGCGCTTTTCATGAACTCAAAGACGCCTAATTGACTGATGACCTGATGAGTGTGTATCCTTCACTAACAGCATTTCAACCTGGGCTCCACCACACACACTCTCTGTGACGCCTTACGAGCAGAACCTCCCCTCTCCTCTCAGAAGTGTCTTTTAGAAACCGCTGAACAGACGGAGGGAAACGCAATCCTTACAAAACATACTGATAACCGGGACGATTGTACACTGACGTAGAAACGTAGAAACGTAGAAGCACACAGCCTCGATCCTCGGACCGTTGGAGAAACATTTACACGATGGAGACGCTTCTCTACAAACACAGCTCTATATCACTGGGAGGCGGATTAAGATAGAACACAAATGAACAGAGGTGGGAGAAGTACTCGAGTAAAAGTAGAAGTACTCAGGTCTTGCTTAGTAAAAGTAGAAGTACTCAGTCTTGTACTGAGTAAAAGTAGAAGTACTCAGTCTTGTAGTAAAAGTAGAAGTACTCAGATCTTGTAGTAAAAGTAGAAGTACTCAGATCTTGTACTTGAGTAAAAGTAGAAGTACTCAGATCTTGTAGTAAAAGTAGAAGTACTCAGGTCTTGTAGTAAAAGTAGAAGTACCAGATGTAGTAAAAGTAGAAGTACTCAGATCTGACTTGAGTAAAAGTCATCAAAATATAGTGAAAGTAGCGACAGTAAAAGTAGTCATTGTGCAGATTGGTCCATTTCAGAATAATATATATGATATGTTTTATAATGATTGATCATGAAAGTGTTCTCAAAGCTGGTAAAGGTGCAGCTAGTTTGAATGACTTTGTATACTGCAGGGTAGCTTGTGGATTTACTCCAGGTGGAACTAAAGTCTGATTTAACACTTGATTATATTTCACATCATTCATCCACATCTGTGAAGTAACTAAAGGTATTAAATACATGTAGTGGAGGAAAAGTACACCATTACCTCTGAACTGTAGAGGAGTAAAACTCTACTTAAGTACAGTTCTTGAGTACATCTACTTAGTTACTTCCACCTCTCCCGACCATATGGAAGGGTTGTATCTCTCCTCTCACAGGACCCCCCCCCCCCCCCCCCCCTCTCTGCTGCTGAAACACCTGGAAATACCTGAAGCTCAGATTTAAAGACATGAAGCACAAGAGTTACAGAGAATATTAAAACCCGACAGCTTTGGAAATGCTTCCTCACTGCTGACGGAGAGATGCAGGAAGAAGACTCACACGTGGAGGTGTTTGTGCCAGGGTTCAAAGGTTCATCTGAATTGAAAGATGTTCAGTTAACGATTATTATTCAGATCTTTCTTCATTACTTTTTTTTTTTCAACATACTTAATTATACTTTTTCATGATATTTTTTCACACGTTATTTATTTATTTTTAAGGTATTTTTTGGGATATGTAAAATTATGATTTTTTTTCCAGAATATTTTTATTTAATATACTTTGACTGTTATAGGATATTTTTCCAAAAGCTATACTATGACTATTTTTCATTTTTTTCGACATACTTAAAAAACTATTTTAAATACTTTTAGACATATTACATTTTTTTTCAACTTACTGTTCTTTGACTTTGTAACACTCTTTACTGTGAATGTTCTGACATTTCTTGACGTACTATATTATGATTTATTATACATATATATGACGTTTTTTCTGGAGGTCAGTCAAATCACTTTCGTTATTTATTTTTCAACTAGTATGGATAAGAAAATATTAATCCCACAAGACAAAGGTCACATTTCACAATACCACTTTTAATTGGTTAGGTATTCCACCTGTTACTCATGATTTAACATATCCTAATTTACAGCAAAACATGTAATGACTTTTTTCAATAAGTCTAGAGAGTCAGATTGATTTTGGACGCTAAATATTTAAACTTTAGTTGAATTTTCAGGACTTCAAAGTGGAGCTTGTTGACACTGCAGCTGATAAATCACTAAGCTTCTCAGCTACAGATTCATATTGAAAACCTGGCACAAACATCTCAGTAACGCCGTCTCTGTGAGTCATTCAGCTTCTTGCATTTGATCCAAAACAGAGAGTAAGTCACCCTTTAGGGCAGTGAGGGGCTCTGGGTCGCAGCAGCACATATTAATAAGAATAAATAAAACTCATCTGCAATCCATTCCTGCTCAGAAATACATATCATAAGGGAAACCAGAGCAGATCTTTATTTAACCGTTTGAATGTGAATAATGTCTGTCAGAATGCAGTGTTACGGAAACTAGAAAGGCTCCCTCTCTGTTCTCCTGGTGAGAGAGGGAGGGAGCCATCTTTGGTGTTTTTATTTTTATTTGAAGCTGGAAAACAGCCCAACGAATGTTCACCTCCGACCCCTGAACGCAGCAGGGACCTCTGTTCCTGTAGCAAACAAACTCCACGATGCTGAATTTTACTCTTGTTTTCTGTTGAATGTTGTACCGACGTAACTGTAATACTCTACTATCTAGCTCACTGCGGAGGTGTTATATAAGTGATGTTTGCTTTGCATTACAACTGGCAGCTCTGTGGAAAAAAGACCTTTCAAATCGTCCTTGGGAACTCACGTCCAAGTGTACAAAAGATAAGAAGAATGGAAGAGGAGGAGGTACTGGATATTGGAGAGCTGATTTGGGACGGACATGAATGAGAAGATGTGAGGAAATGGACATCGCTGATATGTTTTTGTTCCTGTCTAACAACAGAGCCTCCATCTCAACCAGGGAGCCAATCAGCTGTCAATCAATCAAACCCAATCAATAGACAGCGATTCTGGTGAACAGGTCCACTAACGAGCCAGGGTTGCACCGATATGTGGGGCGGAAAACTGATCCTTTTTTAGACGATAAAGGGATCTTTTTATAGGTTTGAAATCAACCAATCTACCATGGGATTTGAACACGTCTCTAAATAAATGATAATGGTGTGCTAGATGTGTAATAAACGGTATGCTAACATGTTTAATGTCAACATTGCATTTTTAACGTGCGGTTACATCGTCCATATTTGCCATTTATTAACAAAAATGAATCAATTTTACAGCAATATGCAATTATCCCAAGTTGCATCTACATTTGGCATTTCTTAAAGAGTTTTGGGGGAATTTCTTACATTTATTTGAGCTTTTGAATGCCCCAAAATAATATATATGTATTTGAAATACTACAGGAAGTGTAGGGTTGAAAGTTATATGTAAAAATGTGCATGTTTTGTTGATAAAGTTCAAATAAAAGTCCCTGTTATTCTCATACATTTTTATTATTTTAAGCAAACTACTGTCCGTTGCTAGCCTTTTTTATAAATTCATATTACATATATTTAGTGGCTTGTTTCCTTCTCTACATAATTATATGTATTTATCTGTTTTATTCAATTTTAATGTCAACAATTTATTAACAAATGTAAAAAAAAAATTAAATTCGGATTTTTTGACTCAATTTTCAATTTAATTTTGTATAAAAATAATTAAAATACAAAAGCATCCCATAATAGGTTAAATCTCAGCCCCACATGTCGGTCTAACCCAGGATTAAACATCGTCCCTTCATCACGTGAACCTCAGAACCAATCACTACGCTCGGTTGTTGTCCAGTCGCCTTCTTTCCACCGATCACACGCAGTGTTGTACAGTCGTGTTACTATGAGACATGATGCTCACGTCCGATTGGGCATGAGCGTAGAAGGGGTGGGGCTTGCTTGCTCTCTGCTGCCCTCCCATTGGCTGAAGTGGTTTTACCTGTTTCAGCTGTCCATTTTAAATACTGTCTCTGTTTGTACATTAACATAATGCTTTTTATGTTCATATACTGTTAAACTTTACCACGAACTGTCCTGGCAAAGTAATAAAATATATTTATTTTAAAAAATACTTGTGTGTGAATCTAAAATGTGGCGTCCAATCAGGAGAGAAACGGTCATCATTTCTCTGCTTTGTTTCAGAAAGCTTTTGAATGGTGGTACTTTTCCAGTTGGTCTACCTGCTCTTCACGTAGCTCTGCATGTCGTCGTTTAGGTGCTCTCTGGAGATAGGCACTCCTCAATCCACCTCCATAGTGAGACCACCCCGGAGGTCCAAGTTAACCTTACATGTTTCCATCTTAAGCTTTGTTAGTTAGTTAGTTTCGTAACGGACGTAATGTAACAGCTGTAACGGTTGTAGCTTTTCTCAGACGCGGAGGGATACTGACTCGTGAAAAGTAACTACAATTCTACCCGTGATATACGCTCATTATATCACGGCTAAGAACCAATCAGATTGCTTGATTTGACTTGTCCGTTTTATAATTGTATGTATACTGTTTGCACAATAGCCTTAGCAGTTTGTAGTTAAAGTGAAAAGAAAACTTAAAGTGGACCTATCATGCTATATTTGAATAATATAGTGTAGGACCATACCTATATAAGGCATATTTATATTTTTTTTTTTCAAAATACCAAACAGATCATGCATTTTAGCCATGCCTCATTTCGCTCAATTTGACAATTTTGAGCTCTGTTTTAGCAAGGGCTGATTCTGTGAGCAACAGCACCACCTACAGGCCTGGCATATGTACTACAGCGTCTCCAGCGCTTTCGAACGGCAATGCCGTGGCTGTCTCCTCCTGATTGGTGGAGTTGGCCCAATAGCCGTAGCGCCACCGTCCTGACGTCAGGACAGTGTTCAAATCTGGATCAGTTTTTATCAGATCCGTTGCAGCCCCTTTTTTAGAGATTTGGGTATGGAGGAAAATAGAGAGGGTTGTGTTTTCTGACACTTGGTGAGTTCCCTGGAACACCGGGGACACATATTCATGTATACAAGACGTACAAAAGTGCATTTTGCATGATAGGTCCCCTTTAAGGGATCTTCTATTAAACTCATGGCTGCACGGGGTCGGGGGGGTCGAGGTCTAATCGCCAAAGACTATTAACATTTCCATCATATGGAGCATGCATAAATAAATGTTCTTTAAACAAAAAATGAAGTCTCTCCTGATTGATATATCACAATAAGAAAGTGATGACAGCAAGTGATAACGTCCTCTGTAATTGAGTCATGAAATAATCAGGCGGACACATCGTGGACATTTCATCGTTTACTTCATGTTCAAAAAGTTACACAGTATTTTAACAATTAAAGAGTGCTAAAGCACCGCCGTCTAAACTTCTAAAAGCCGCTTCGGACAAGTACGGAACATTTCAATGAGCAATAAAAAAAGAAACCTGTATATGTATAAGAAAAAGTGTAAAACAACCACACGTTAAAAATCATTGAACGTCACCATTAATGGAAATAAAACGAAGGAGGAAATGTACAAAAGTCTGGGGGGGGGGGAACACAAGGTGGGGGGTGGAATGTGTTTGGAGTGTGTGTTTAATCGAACATGTCGTCGTCGTCTTCTTCTTCTGGGTTATCTGAATCCACAAAGTAACTCACTTCCTTCTTGGCTCGACCCGGACGGCTTGCAGACGAGCCGCTCAGGAAGTGATCGTCTTCATCGTCTGACGGAGGTTTCTGGGGCTTCTAAACAACAAGGAAACACGTTAGAAATATACTACATTAGTATATATATAATACTAAATAACAATGTCTGAGGTTTCTGGGGTTTCTGAGGCTTCTGCACAACACACAAGGAAACACGTTGTAGAAATACTACTCTAGTATACTATCTGAGTGAGTGAGTGAGAGTGTGAGTGAGTGAGTGAGTGAGTGAGTGAGTGTGTGTGAGTGAGTGAGAGTGTGAGTGAGTGAGTGAGAGTGTGAGTGAGTGATTGAGAGTGTGAGTGAGTGCGTGCGTGAGTGTGTGAGTGAGTGAGTGAGAGTGTGAGTGAGTGTGAGTGAGTGAGTGAGAGTGTGAGTGTGTGAGTGTGTGAGTGAGTGAGTGAGAGTGAGTGAGTGTGAGTGAGTGAGAGTGAGTGAGAGTGAGTGAGTGAGAGTGAGTGTGTGAGTGAGTGAGTGTGTGAGTGAGTGAGAGTGTGAGTGTGTGAGTGTGTGAGTGAGTGAGAGAGAGTGAGTGAGTGAGAGTGAGTGAGAGTGAGTGAGTGAGAGTGAGTGTGTGAGTGAGTGTGTGAGTGAGTGCGTGAGTGAGTGAGTGAGTGAGTGTGAGTGAGTGAGAGTGTGAGTGAGTGAGTGAGAGTGTGTGAGTGAGAGTGTGAGTGAGTGAGTGAGTGAGTGAGTGTGTGAGTGTGTGAGTGTGTGAGTGTGTGAGTGTGTGAGAGTGAGTGAGTGAGTGTGTGAGTGTGTGAGAGTGATGAGTGAGAGTGTGAGTGAGTGAGTGAGTGAGTGTGTGAGTGTGTGAGTGTGTGAGTGTGTGAGTGAGTGAGTGAGTGAGTGTGTGAGAGTGAGTGAGAGTGAGTGTGAGAGTGAGAGTGAGTGAGTGAGTGAGAGAGTGAGTGAGTGAGTGAGAGTGAGTGTGAGAGTGAGAGTGAGTGAGTGAGTGAGTGAGAGAGTGAGTGAGTGAGTGAGTGAGAGAGTGAGTGAGAGAGAGAGAGAGAGAAATATTTGCGAGTTGCATAAGAACTGGTAAGATAGCAGGGTTCCCACACATAGACTTTACTTGTGCCGCCCAGGTATATTAACGGCCTCCAAAGTATAATTCGCGAGCCATTTAGGTTTAATTTTTTTAATCCGTCCGCGAGCACGACGGCACCTGCGATCCCTCGCTCTACCCCTCGCTATCGTCTGCTTTATGCGCTCCGCACAGTAACCCTGCTGCGAGGCTCTGGCGAACAGTTCATGAGCGTGCTCACTAGCCCCCCCCCGTTCATAAAGTCAAGTACCCCTCAAAAGGTCCGGTTTATTTCCTTTTAAGGATGCGCACCTAGCAACATCTCCAGGTGCTCCTTTGAGAACCAGGGCAAAAAAGTGATGGCACCCCTGGATATATAGAATGTGGCTGTGAGTGCGACTGTTGATCAGAGCCCTGAGTTGCTCCCAATGGCAACGGTATGAGTGATAGTGAGTGAGTGAGTGAGTGAGTGAGTGTGAGTGAGTGAGTGAGTGAGTGAGTGTGTGAGTGAGTGAGTGAGTGAGTGAGTGAGTGAGAGTGTGAGTGAGTGAGTGTGTGTGAGTGAGTGTGTGTGAGTGAGTGAGTGAGTGTGAGTGAGTGAGTGAGTGTGAGTGAGTGAGTGAGTGAGTGAGTGAGTGAGTGTGAGTGAGTGAGTGAGTGAGTGTGTGTGAGTGAGTGAGTGAGTGAGTGAGTGAGTGAGTGAGAGTGTGAGTGAGTGAGTGTGTGTGAGTGAGTGTGTGTGAGTGAGTGAGTGAGTGAGTGAGTGAGTGAGTGTGTGAGTGAGTGCGTGAGTGAGAGTGTGAGTGAGTGAGTGAGTGTGTGTGTGAGTGCGTGAGTGTGTGAGAGTGTGAGTGAGTGTGTGTGAGTGAGTGAGTGAGTGAGTGAGTGTGTGAGTGAGTGAGTGTGTGAGTGAGTGTGTGAGTGAGTGTGTGAGTGCGTGAGTGTGTGAGAGTGTGAGTGAGTGTGTGTGGTGAGTGAGTGAGTGAGTGAGGAGTGAGTGAGTGAGTGAGTGAGTGGTGGTGAGTGAGTGCGTGAGTGTGTGTGTGAGTGCGTGAGTGAGTGTGTGTGAGTGCGTGAGTGTGTGAGAGTGTGAGTGAGTGTGTGTGAGTGAGTGAGTGAGTGAGTGAGTGTGTGAGTGAGTGAGTGTGTGAGTGAGTGTGTGAGAGTGAGTGTGTGAGTGCGTGAGTGTGTGAGAGTGTGAGTGAGTGTTGTGTGTGTGAGTGAGTGAGTGAGTGAGTGAGTGTGTGAGTGTGTGAGTGAGTGTGTGAGTGAGTGCGTGAGTGTGTGAGTGTGAGTGAGTGAGAGTGTGAGTGAGTGTGTGAGTGAGTGTGTGAGTGAGTGCGTGAGTGAGTGAGAGTGTATGGTGTGTGTGAGCTTCCCTAGAGCAAGTGATGCTGCTCTGCATGAATGAGCTATGAATGGGTGAATGACTCGTATGTAAAAAGCTTTGAGGGGTCGAGAAGACTGATAAAGAGCTGTGTAAGTACAGAACCAAATATAAAGCAAAAATGCAAAAACACAAACACTGCCGGTTTTAAACAGAGGAGAAAACTCACTTTGCCGACTGGTGTCCTCTCTTTCTTCATGGGACTGTACTCGTCTTCAGACCCAGAGCCCTTCCTCTTCCTCCCCCTGCCTCTCCGGCACCACCTGGATGAACACAGACCAAAACGTTAACCTTAAAGGACTTTTAAATGGTTTGTATTCATTATTTGAATAAGACAGACGTACCTGTACCTTTAGGAGCTGAGGCTGATGCTGCTGCTGGTTTCTTGGACCCGGTGTCAGAGTCCGAGTCGAAGATGGATTTATCAGCTTTCTTTGCTCTCGGTGCCGGGGCCTTCTTCGGTTTGGGAGTGGAATCAGACGGCTTCTTAGCTGCTGCTGCTGCACATCAGAGATAAACAGGAGGAGTTATTACCACTACAAATCATGTGGAAGAAATGACAGGAAGTTTGGAAAATACAAGGCATTTGCTTTGGTGTATAACGACGAAATGTCATCACGCCCAACATTAGCCGCCTTTAGCTTAGCGGTGGTGACGTGAAGTCATGTGATCGTGCTGTAGTTCCTTTATAGCCCAACATTAGCCGCCTTTAGCTTAGCGGTGGTGACGTGAAGTCATGTGATCGTG
>JAAOOA010000332.1:87500-105000 GCA_012861695.1 Trematomus loennbergii
TGTATACTACTGTACACTACTGTATACTACTGCACACTACTGTACACTACTGTATACTACTGCACACTACTGTACACTACTGTATACTACTGCCACTACTGTATACTACTGTATACTACTGTACACTACTGTATACTACTGTACACTACTGTATACTACTGCACACTACTGTACACTACTGTATACTACTGTATACTACTGCACACTACTGTATACTACTGCACACTACTGTATACTACTGTATACTACTGTATACTACTGTACACTACTGTATACTACTGTATACTACTGTATACTACTGCATACTACTGCACACTACTGTATACTACTGCACACTACTGTATACTACTGCACACTACTGTATACTACTGCACACTACTGTACACTACTGTATACTACTGCACACTACTGTATACTACTGTATACTACTGCACACTACTGTATACTACTGTATACTACTGCACACTACTGTATACTACTGAATACTACTGTATACTACTGTACACTACTGTATACTACTGTATACTACTGTATACTACTGTACACTACTGTATACTACTGCACACTACTGTATACTACTGCACACTACTGCACACTACTGTTACTACTGCACACTACTGTATACTACTGCACACTACTGTACACTACTGCATACTACTGTATACTACTGCACACTACTGTATACTACTGCACACTACTGTATACTACTGTACACTACTGTATACTACTGCACACTACTGTATACTACTGCACACTACTGTACACTACTGCATACTACTGTATACTACTGCATACTACTGCACACTACTGCACACTACTGTATACTACTGCACACTACTGTATACTACTGCACACTACTGTATACTACTGCACACTACTGTATACTACTGTACACTACTACTGCACTACTGTATACTACTGCACACTACTGTATACTACTGTACACTACTGTATACTACTGCACACTACTGTATACTACTGCACACTACTGTATACTACTGCACACTACTGTATACTACTGCACACTACTGCACACTACTGTACACTACTGTATACTACTGCACACTACTGTATACTACTGTACACTACTGTATACTACTGCACACTACTGTATACTACTGCACACTACTGTACACTACTGCATACTACTGTATACTACTGCACACTACTGTACACTACTGTATACTACTGCACACTACTGTATACTACTGCACACTACTGTATACTACTGTATACTACTGCACACTACTGTATACTACTGCACACTACTGCACACTACAGTATACTACTGCACACTACTGCACACTACAGTATACTACTGCACACTACTGTATACTACTGCACACTACTGTATACTACTGCATACTACTGCACACTACTGTATACTACTGCACACTACTGCACACTACTGTATACTACTTACTGCACACACTACTGCACACTACAGTATACTACTGCACACTACTGTATACTACTGCACACTACTGTATACTACTGCATACTACTGCACACTACTGTATACTACTGTACACTACTGTATACTACTGCACACTACTGTATACTACTGTATATACTACTGCACACTACTTCATCTACTGCATACTACTGCACACTACTGCACACTACTGTATACTACTGCACACTACTGTATACTACTGCACACTACTGTATACTACTGCACACTACTGTATACTACTGCACACTACTGCACACTACTGCATACTACTGTATACTACTGCCACTACTGTATACTACTGCACACTACTGATACTACTGCACACTACTGTATACTACTTCATACTACTGCATACTACTGTATACTACTGCACACTACTGTATACTACTGCACACTACTGTATACTACTTCATACTACTGCATACTACTGCACACTACTGCACACTACTGCACACTACTGCATACTATGCACACTACTGTATACTACTGCACACTACTGCATACTACTGTATACTACTGCACACTACTGTATACTACTGTACTACTGCATACTACTGTATACTACTGCACACTACTGTATACTACTGTATCTACTGCATACTACTGCACACTACTGTATACTACTGCATACTACTGTATACTACTGCACACTACTGTATACTACTGCACACACACTACTGTATACTACTGCACACTACTGCATACTACTGCACACTACTGTATACTACTGCATACTACTGTATACTACTGCACACTACTACACACTACTGTATACTACTGCACACTACTACACACTACTGTATACTACTGCACACTACTGCACACTACTGTATACTACTGCACACTACTACACACTACTGTATACTACTGCACACTACTGTATACTACTGCACACTACTACACACTACTGTATACTACTGCACACTACTGTATACTACTGTACACTACTGCACACTACTGCATACTACTGTATACTACTGCATACTACTGCATACTACTGCATACTACTGTATACTACTTCATACTACTGCGTACTACTGTATACTACTTCATACTACTGAATACTACTTTATCATTCTTCATACTACTGCACATTACTGCATACTACTTTAAACTACGTCATACTACTTTATACTTCTTCATACTACTGCACACTACTGCATACTACTTCATATTAATGAAACCTATCCCACAACATGCCTGTAAGTTGGCAGTGATGTGTTTCTGTATTTCCAGAACCAAACACAGTACATTTCTTTGAACTGGTGCACGCCTGAGAGTCCCTTCAGTGTGAGCAACACTCCAGCCTAAAGAAGTGCAAAGAGGTGAAATATGGATTGTTTCTACCTTGTGGTCCCTCTGTTTGAGCAGGTCCTCACCTTCTCTTTGCTCAGGCACCACAGAGGCATGTTGAGGATGTAGTTGAAGTTCGGTCCCGATCCAGAATCCACCGAGCCGTCGCTCTCGTTCCCGTCTCGAGCTTCTTCCTCCTCCTGAGCCTGGAGGGAAACACAGGAATCAGAAGATAAGGCAAGGCTAGTTTATTTTACAGCACCTTTCAACACAAGGCAACTCAAGGTGCTTTACAAACAGAGATGTGAAAAGTACACACATCCTTTACTCAAGTAGAAGTACAGATACTCGTGTTTAAAAATACTCTGGTAAAAGTAGAAGTACTGACTAAACTTCTTTACTCAAGTAAAAGTAAGAGGGCTTTGAAATGTACTTCAGTAAAAAGTACCCATAACTAGCAGCTGTTTTAAAGAGTACCTGACCTCCCTTTATATTAATAGAACAATAATGTCATTGTTAGCTAATGATGTTTCCATGCTGAACAACGGCAACATGACAACGTTTTCATTGGTCCCTCTTCTTTAGAGAAGACCAGGAAATGATGGATACACGGATCGTGTTCAAATCAATAGGCACGCAATGACTCTAAATAATAATGATCACGCCACCAAGCCACATTCAAACTAAAGGAACCAGCCTGTTTGGGAAATGTAAGAAGTAGAAAGTTCAGGTATTTGGGTTCAACATGTAAGAAAGTACAGGTATTTGTGTTCAACATGTAAGAAGTAGAAAGTACAGGTATTTGTGTTCAACATGTAAGAAGTAGAAAGTACAGGTATTTGGGTCAACATGTAAGAAGTAGAAAGTACAGGTATTTGGTTCAATGTAAGAAGTAGAAAGTACAGGTATTTGTGTTCAACATGTAAGAAGTAGAAAGTACAGGTATTTGGGTTCAACATGTAAGAAGTAGAAAGTACAGGTATTTGTGTTCAAAATGTAAGAAGTAGAAAGTACAGGTATTGTGTTCAAAATGTAAGAAGTAGAAAAGTACAGGTATTTGTGTTCAAAATGTAAGAAGTAGAAAGTACAGGTATTGTGTTCAAAATGTAAGAAGTAGAAAGTACAGGTATTTGTGTTCAAATGTAAGAAGTAGAAAGTACAGGTATTTGTGTTCAAAATGTAAGAAGTAGAAAGTACAGGTATTTGTGTTCAACATGTAAGAAGTAGAAAGTACAGGTATTTGTGTTAAACATGTAAGAAGTAGAAAGTACAGGTATTTGGGTTCAAAATGTAAGAAGTAGAAAGTACAGGTATTTGGGTTCAAAATGTAGAAGTCAAAGTAAAAAGTCCTCAGGCAAATAAGTAGTGGAGTAAAGTACTGATACCAGTCACCTGAACCCATCTTTGACCTTTAAACGACTTCTCTGTCCGGTGCCTTGCTCAAGGGCACCACGGCAGGACCCAGGAGGTGAACTGGGACCTCTCCAAGTAGCAGTCCACACTCCATATTTAGGTCTGGTCGGGGCTCACAGTCCAAGCCCCTACTGAATGAGCCACTGCCAGGTATAACCCTTTATTTTAAATACGTTGACATTATAATGTTGTCTTCAGGATTGTCTACGTTGTAAAGTTTATTATGTTTGGTTGATCTGTACAGACTTGGAATTTGATATATCAGAGAAAACCTGAAGCTCAATCCATCTTTTTGTATTGTAATATTTATGTCACATATTACATCCCTTATGGACTTTCCTGTTGTTCCTATATGTATTTATATGTGTAAATGTAGAATAAAACCTGTGTATAAGTACCTTCTCCTGAGCTTTAGTCCAGGCAGCCACTGGATCTGATTCGAATCCTTTCTGCACCAGCGGATCAGCTCTCGCTTGCTTTTATTCTCTATTAAGACAAATAAAACACACATGTTAGACGGTATTAAACCACTCACTGTTACACAAAGAGATCAGGTTTTCCAGCATTCACACTGATGGGAAAATCCTGAATGTCCTCCTCCAACATGAGAGTAACATGATGACAAAGGTATCCCAACTGTAGCTGTGAACATGACAGGATGTGTGATTACCTAGAAGAGCATCAGGACTGTTGAGGCATATGATAGCAATGTGATTAACATGATGATTCAGCCTCTATGGAGATAGACATATGACAAGCATGATCATTTCTGACGTGGAGCTAATCTGAAGTAAACATTGAATACTGCTTTCTATTCCTCCATCTTGTGACTGTGTAACTCCCTCTCTTGGATATCAGCATGTGAAGGACACTGTTCAGGAACTAGTTGATGCTCTGGATGTGATGACTACTTCCATTCTGGAGAGGATCAGAAATACATGGATCCTGAGATTGAAGCTCAAGCCGGTGACGAGTGATTATTAACATTTTAAGTATTCAGAAAAAGTCAGAATGTACAGATTTTGAGAAAAGTCCGATTTTTTGAAAAAATGTCAGATTTTTGAGAAAAATTCATAATGATGAGATTTTGAGAAAAAGTCATAATTTTCAGATTTTTGAGAAAAAGTCATAATTTCAGATTTGGAGAAAAAGTCATAATTTTCAGATTTTGAGAAAATTCATAATGGTGAGATTTTGAGAAAAAGTCATAATTTTCAGATTTGGAGAAAAAGTCAGATTTTTGAGAAAAATTCATAATGTTGAGATTTTGAGGAAAAAGTCATAATTTTTCATATTTTGAGAAAAAGTCATAATTTTCAGATTTTTGAGAAAAATTCATAATGGTGAGATTTTGAGAAAAAGTCATAATTTTCAAATTTGAGAAAAGTCAGAATGTTGAGAAAAAGTCAGAATTTTGAGAAAAAGTCAGAATTTTGAGATAAAGTCAGAATTTTGAGAAAAAGTCAGAATTTTGAGAAAAAGTCAGAATTTAGAGATTTCTTGAAAAAAGCCAACATTTTTAGATAAAACTCAGTATTTGGTTCATGACAGGATGTATGAAGAACCGGTATTCCTCCATCTTGTGACTGTGTAACCCCTCTCTTGGATATCAGCATGTGAAGGACACTGTTCAGGAACTAGTTGATGCTCTGTATGTGATGACTACTTCCATTCTGGAGAGGATCAGAAATACATGGATCCTGAGATTGAAGCTCAAGCCGGGGACGAGTGAGATTTTTCTAACACATACCGATGGTGATTTTTCCCTCGATCTTCCAGGACGAAGCGAGCCTGATTGGACAGTTTCGAGGCTTCGGCTCCCAGACTTCCCAGCAGCCAATCCTTCCTCAGTTTGTAATATTGGAGACGCAGGTCGAAGAATTCTTTGAGGATATCTTGAACCGAGTCGTAACGCTTCATACAGCCCATGTGATCAAAAAGCACCTGAAGAAGGGGGGGAGGAAGTGGTTTAATATTCATAGTAAAGTGTTAAGAAACTACAGATTAAAAAGGTGGTATATAGAGAATAAAATAGAGCGAAATAAATAATACAATTGTAAAACTGTACATTAAAAAACAGAAAAAAAATCTGGTTTTAGAAAAAAAACACAGTGAAGACTTAACACTTTATAAATAGGGTTATGTGTGCTCTTCTATTGGTCTTATTCAGAAATTGTACATTGAGTATGAATGTATCTGATTCCTTGTACACCAGAAATAAAGGTGTTTTAAAAAGCTAGTCTAAAAAGCACATCTGCTTCAGTCTGTCTGTGTTGCTCAGACAAATGGCTTTGAGTCAGATCATAATTCTCCAAAAAACAACTTAAAGGAGACCTATCATGCAAAATGCACTTTTGTACGTCTTTTATACATGAATATGTGTCCCCGGTGTTCCAGGGAACTCACCAAGTGTCAGAAAACACAACCCTCTCTATTTTCCTCCATACCCAAATCTCTAAAAAAGGGGCTGCAACGGATCTGATAAAAACTGATCCAGATTTGAACACTGTCCTGACGTCAGGACGGTGGCGCTACGGCTATTGGGCCAACTCCACCAATCAGGAGGAGACAGCCACGGCCATTGCCGTTCGAAAGCGCTGGAGACGCTGTAGTACATATGCCAGGCCTCTAGATGGTGCTGTTCTCACTGAATCTGCCCAGAGCTAAAAAATGTCAAATTGAGCGAAATGAGGCATGGCTAAAATGCATGATCTGTTTGGTATTTGAAGGAAAAAAAAGTATAAATATGCCTTATATAGGTATGGTCCTACACTATTGTTACGTGCCGCAGTTGGTGCTTGTGTGTGTTTGTGTGTGTCTCTCTCTCTCCCTGATTGTCTCCAGGTGCAGCCTCTCCCCCAGGTGCTCCCAATCCTCAATCAGGGCCTCCTTAAAGGACCTGAGGAAGGCTGCAGTGGGCTGGCTCCTTCTCCTCTGGCTGCATGTGGCAGCAGGGTGTTTCTGTCTCTGTCTCTGTGTGAGACCTGTGTTTTGTGAAGTGTTAGGAGATGTGCTCCAGTGTATAGTTGTGTTTTGTTTGCTTTGCAAGTTGGCTGGTGAGCCCTTTTGAACTCTTATCCATTAAAACCTCACTTTGTGGCGTTATATCTCAGTTTCTTCTCCTTTTTTCTCTCTCCCGGTTATCTCATATGTTGTTACTTCCCTCTGTTCCCCTAGCCCAGTAAGGAACGTAACAGGGGGCTCGTCCAATCTTTGAGACAAAGAGTGAGTATTTGTTTGTTGTTTAGTGTGATGTGTTTGGTGGTGAGCAGTAGTGTAGCATTGGCTGAAGTATCTTACTGTTGAACAGCTTCCTCAGTTTAGATAGGGGAGTGTCTAGCTGGGCTGAATCAGTCTTTCCTTCAGGCACTCATTTATTATTTTGCCTTTTTTATTTTCGGGGTAATCCTGGGTGGGGATTTAGTCCCTGTTGGGGGCAAGGCGTTTCAGGGTTTCGGCCGCTGATGTTTGCCTTTAAAGTCGCCTCGAGCCCGCACGCTCCAGAAGATAGTTAGGTAAGTTGTGGTAGGCAGGATCTGGGGAAGTTTGTTATTTGGAAGACTGAGTAAATTTTTGTGTAGCATCCGATATATTTGCCTGTGAGTGAGGTGACTAATTGTAGCTGGCGAGTAGTTGCAAATTAGTTGTGTGTTTCGTATGGCCTCCCTTGTGTTGGTGAGTCCTCTCATACTGGTTCTAAATTAGATGCCAGGGTAAAAGTGCGTATGGCTCGTCTACAGTGGGAGAAGGAGGAGCGTGATAGGGATTTTTCAGCTCAGGAGGGAGCTGGAGATCAGGAAGTTGGAGGCAGACACTGATGTCAGGAGGGAGCTGGAGATCCAGGAAGTCGAGCTGGAGATCAGGAAGTGGATGCAGACACAGCTTTCAGATGCGTCAGCTAGAGCTGCAGACAGGTTCAGTGGGGTCCTCTCGGGTACACAACCATTGTCAGGTTCTGATGCTCCTTTTGTGTGGTAACATATTCAGCTGGTTCCAGTATTTCGGAGTCTGAAGTTGAGTCATACTTTGTTGTGTTTGAGCGCACGTTGCTGCTGCTTTGCAATGGCCCAAAGATGTGTGGCCTTACTGTTACAGTGCAAGTTAGTTGGTAAGGCTCAGATGGTTTGCTCTTCTCTGCCTGTTGAAGATTGTATTGTGTACGAAAAAGTTAAATGCGCTATTCTCAAAGTGTATGAGCTTGTGCCTGAGGCTTATAGACAGCGTTTTCGTGGCCTAAAGAAAACACCTGGCCAAACTTTTGTAGACTTTGCAATGGAGAAGAGCAAGCTATTCAACGGATGGTGTAAGTCATCAAAGGCTGACGACTTAACTTCAGTTTGTGATCTCATAGTGCTGGAGGAGTTTAAAAACTGTGTCCCAGAACATACTGTTGTTTTAAATGAACGAAAAATAACCTCCTTGCGGCAGGCTGCCACCATGGCGGATGAGCTGGTGTTAATGCACAGTGGTGTTTTGGCTCAGAGCGATTCTCCTCATCGTGTTGGTTTCCGGAAGGCTTGTAACAGGCGTGCCACACATGCTCACTCTGTTTCTCTTCCAGGACCCAAGAAAAAGAGATTGTGTTTCTTTTGTCTTGACCCTGGTCATCTAGTGGCAGAGTGTGTAGCTCGGAAGAAGCAAGTGGCAGCTTCCAAGCGGTCTGTGGAAAAGCCAAGAGACCAGCACTCAGTTGCAAGGCGACAGAGTGGTGAGTTGCAGTTAAGTTCTGCGTCCGTCTGTGACAGTGCTGTGGGTGTTCCCGTCTCTGAAGCGGTGGGTGTGGACCTGGCTCAGAGCAATGGGGATCTGTGTTCAGTGAGTGATGTGTGTATTCCATGTGATGTGTGTGTTCCATGTGTTGCTCCGGTGTTGGCTGCTTGTGGGCAGTATAACGTGTGTTTTATGGGGGGGGGTGTTACGTGCCGCAGTTGGTGCTTGTGTGTGCTTTTGTGTGTGTCTCTCTCTCCCTGATTGTCTCCAGGTGCAGCCTCTCCCCCAGGTGCTCCCAATCCTCAATCAGGGCCTCCTTAAAGGACCTGAGGAAGGCTGCAGTGGTCCTCTCCTTCTCCTCTGGCTGCATGTGTGCAGCAGGGTGTTTCTGTCTCTGTCTCTGTGTGAGACCTGTGTTTTGTGAAGTGTTAGGAGATGTGCTCCAGTGTATAGTTGTGTTTTGTTTGCTTTGCAAGTTGGCTGGTGAGCCCTTTTAACTCTTATCCATTAAAACCTCACTTTGTGGCGTTATATCTCAGTTTCTTCTCCTTTTTTCTCTCTCCCGGTTATCTCATATGTTGTTACTTCCCTCTGGTTCCCCTAGCCCAGTAAGGAACGTAACAAACTATATTATTCAAATATAGCATGATAGGTCCACTTTAAAGCGTAAGGGTAAACCGTATTTAATTTTGTCTTAATGTACATTATTTAATTTCATATTCTGTTCTTGGTCCCTGTGAGGTTTTATATGGAGTTAAGTCTCTCTCTTTACCATGGAGTTGCAGGTGAGAGTTGACTGCAGCTTGAAGACTTTGTGCAGCCCGACGGACTCGGCCTGAGCCAGCTTCTCCTCCGACATCCGGACCACGAACTTCACCGTCTGGTCCGTGTGATATTCCTTATAGTCGTTGATGAGAGCGGGAGTTTTATCTGTTCCCTGCAGCATGGGCTCCAGAACGGACTCCTTATACGACTAAACACAACGGGGGAGAGAGATGGTTAAAGTACACACATGCTTTCCTCAAGTAGAAGTACAGATACTCTTGTTTAAAAATACTCTGGTGAAAGTAGAAGTACTGACTAAACTTCGTTACTCAAGTAAAAGTAAAGAGGGCTTTGAAATGTACTTCAGTAAAAAGTACCCATAACTAGCAGCTGTTTTAAAGAGTACCTGACCTCCCTTTATATTAATAGAACAATAATATCATTGTTAGCTAATGAATGTTTCCATGCTGAACAACGGCAACATGACAACGTTTACTTAAGTACAGTAACGAAGTATTTGTACTCCACTACGTCCCACCTCTGATCACTTTTAGATAACTTTAGGTTGTACCTGAGTCCAGGTGCGCACAGGAAGCTCTGTGATCTCGATGGTGGTTCTGTCGAGCACCGACACCTCTCCACTCATCAGGTACTGGTTCTGACCCAGCTCATGGATCACTCCTTTGAAGTTCTTGTACCTGGGAAGCTGTGAGGAGACAGAGATAACATTCAGTAACACGGAAACACTGAGAAAAGTCTCCTGATGCACCCGCACGATAATGTGATTATTATTACAGTATATTTCAAAACGTTTGAGGGTATCACATCTCAGATTTCAAAGTCAATGAGGATAAAAGACTAGAATTTAACATATTTAATTTAAGCCACGTAAGGCAATTGCAAAAGTTATATAGCAGTATTTTTACTTCTAGACCAGGGGTGTCAAACTCAAGGCCCGGGGGCCAAATCCGGCCCGCGACTTCATTTTCTGTGGCCCCACAAGAGCTTGCAAAGAATATAATATGTTTATTATACGGTTACATGCTACTTTACAGAAGCACGTTGCCCATAAACGACATGTCCCACAATGCATCTGAAATTTGACTTTTTCTCAGAATTTGACTTTTTTTGTCCAAATATGCCTTTTTTCTTAGAATTAGCCTTTTTCTCATAAATAGATTTTTTTTTCAAAATGTCACTTCTCTTTTTCAAAATGTCACTCAATGTTTTTCCAGAATGTGGCTTTTCTTTTAAAATCATATTGTGCCATTCTACTGAAGAGACTTGCAATTATTTGCTCTAGACTTCTGCTTTCAGACGTAGTTAATTATGAAGTTATATTAATTAATGATATAGTCTTAAAGTTACAACCGGCCCTTTGAGTGCAACCATAATGCTGATGTGGCCCGTGATGAAATTGAGTTTGACACCCCTGCTCTAGACCTTCATAACCCTTGCTCATATTCTGCGTATCACAGCAAACCATTAATCCTATTTTTGAGGCAATACCTCCTTAACAAAAACAGATTTAATGCCTCAATCTTTACCCACTTTAACCTGCAATCTGACCTTTCATTTTACGTGTGTTGGTTTGTAAATAACATCCAGTGTTTTCTTGTGGGATCTGTTTGATTAGTGAACTTGTAAGTTCTTAAACTGCCTCCTAATTGACTATTTTCTTCACTACCTGTGCATATATTCATATTTTTGACCGGATTATAAATGTTTGTTATCAATTCAACAACAAAACTTGTCAACTATGTGCAATATGTGCAATATATAAATGCCGTTAATAACTGTGTAATATATACCTGGCTGCTAAATCCTTAGAACTGTTACAAGGTGTGTATTTTGTATTTTGTAAATTGTGTAACTTACTGCTGTTAAATACCAACCACCTATGTGCAATATGTGCTAGATGTGCAAGATATATAGATGCCGTTAATAACTGTGTAATATATACCTGGCTGCTAAATCCTAAGAACTGTTACAGGATGTGTATTTTTTTAAATGATGTAACCTTTTATTTTTTATTATATTTTTTATTATATCATAACTTAGTACTTTTTTTTAATGCATGTCACATATTTAACATATGTAACATTAAGCTGTCTGTGGCTCTTTTTCCTGCTGTAACTACGCAATTTCCCCTCCGTGGGACTAATAAAGGTATTCTGATTCTGATTATATTATATATTACAGGGTTCATACCCTTTTTCACCAATGATTTTCAATGACTTCTCCATGACCTTTACCTAATTTTCCATGACCAAAAAAATTACTCTTCTCTCAGCGGTACCACTGAAAATGGTTTATTTTAACATGGAACAGGAAAATAAGGTCTGAAACATGTTGTGCCTATCTAAAACAAATAAAATAGTAGGCTTACTAGCTTCTACACGCTAAAGCAACTCAAATCTCTCACCAGCAAAACACCTCGTCAGTTAAATGCCATTTTACGTTTCATTACTATACGATACAGTTTATTATCATTATAGTATTACTATTTCGGCGATTAGAAAATATAAATTATATTTCATGCAACTTTAATTACATTTCCATGACTTTTCCAAGACTTTGAGAAAAATATTGTTTTCCATAACTTTTCCAGGGCCTGGAATTAGCATTTTGAATTTCCATGACTTTTCCAGGTTTTTAGTGACCGTAAGAACCCTGATACTAACGTACAGAAATCCAGAGTGGCATCTCCCTCAATGGTCGATACCAACCAGAGATAATGAGGACAAATCCACCTCCGTGAGACGGCATTTATTAATCTTTTAGGTCGTTTTTTTTGCCCGTCTAGTGAAGCATAACAACTAGATTATAAATCAATTTCCATCAGTGATTTTAACTCCCGCTCACCATGGGCAGGGGGTCCTGGTGTTTGAGCAGCCGGTAGATGTTGTTGACAATCTCTCGGGGGTCGTAGTTGGGGAGTTTGCAGGCCCACCCGGTGCCGATGCCCTCGGCCCCGTTCACCAGCACCATGGGGATGATGGGGATGTACCACTCCGGCTCCACCTTCTGGTTATCATCGTACAGGAACTTCAGCAGGTTGGCGTCTCCGGACGGGAACAGCAGCTTCGCCAGAGGACTGAGGGGAGGGAGAGCAACGTTAGGAGAACTATAGACATTCATCTGGACTTTGAGAGGTCTAGGTTTTAGATTCTAGGGATGCCCATATTTCCGATATTACGTCATGAACGCAGCAAACCCCGTTTTTAGAGATGTGGGTACTTTGTGAGTCTCCTGACACACCGGGGACACATATTTATGTATAAAAGACATCAAAAAGTACATTTTGCATCATAGGAGACCTGTAATACAAATGTATCTGGACTTTAAAGGTTTTATTAAAGGTTTTTAGATACTAGGGATTTTTGTATGATGATAATTAAATGAACGTGGTTGACGTTCCTAATATTGAAGATGCAGTCTTGTATAAACAGTATGATTGTATGCATTGTATTCTATCAGGCTAACACTGAGCTTTTTTCTTTATTATGCAACAAATACACTGAATTCTGGTAAAGAAGAAACTTATTTTGAGACTTGTTTTTAAAACCAAATCTTTAAAAGCGGAAGTCAAGAGGAATTACGGATTTTAAGGGGTTGTAAATCAACACTTTTTTGATATAAACAAGTTTTTTGGCACAGGATTTAAATCATTTCTGTTACAATAACAAATATATATGTATATATTAAATTAGCTTTAAGGTAGGGAAGTGAAAGCAAGCGAAAAAGGCCAAAATTATAAAAGCGTCTTGGCGTTTTGGCCATGATCGTGCAGCCCTTATTTACACCAGGCACTTATTCTGTTAGATATACTGCAGTTTGATGTTTAGAAAGGCAAGAACAAATAGATTTCAAATGTAAAGAGCGTGCATATCATGGTATCATCATCTACGATACGATACGATAATACTTGAATGGTCAGATCAAGTCTGAAATGCTCCTTGCATCAGAGCAGCTCCATGTGTAACATCAACAGACAAATATCAAGACACAATACATGAGAAACAAACAACAAACATTGAACATAACGTCACGATCAGTGAGAGAGAAGCTGCTCAAAGAGCCTTCAGCGTGCATTTGATCTGGAGCTCTGTGTTTACTGAGAGGACTGACTGGAGCAAAGGATGCTTCAGTCTGACTTTATTGAATCGAGGGACCCTGTATCTCTGGCAGTAACGGCCCCTACACACGGCGGCGTGCTTCTGCCCATTCACTTTGAATGGGGTGACGTCACGATTCGCCGAACTGCATTCTGGGAGCAAAGCGTAGCTTTTCTCGCGGTGCTCACTGCAAAAGTAGAGCTATGTTCTACTTTTGAAGCTGAGGCGGAGGCGCAGCCAATCAAATCCCGCGTATGCAAATCTGCCAGTACAAGCGCTAGCCAATCAAACCGCGTGTATGCTGGGAGAGCCAGACCGCAGTTCATTCCTCATATGCCAAAAAATGGAGGAGAAAATAATCGTAGCGGTAGGGAATCACCCGGTGCTTTCAGTCCCTGTTCACCTGCCGGGATACAAACCGGAGGAGCCAGGCATGGAGGGAGGTGGCAGAGACAGTGGGTGAAACTGCTAGGTTTTCGCCTGTTTGGGGAGTTTATATCCAGTGTACTTCGTTTGAATGGACAGCAGGCATAGACAGTATATTTAGCCACCATGCAATGTTGCATAAAATAGCACCATAGACATTAATTAAAAATCGCTTTTTAGACATTAATGTCTATGGTGAGATTCATACACGGGAGCCTTTTAATGCCTTTTTACCCCGCTGCAAACAGAAACCCCCCCCCCTTCCCATCATAAACTTTACACAGACCCCCCCTTCCAATTATCAACTCCTGTCTTGTTTCCGCAAACTCTTGTGTCCTGCAGCAGCTAAAAGTGTTGCAAGCCCCCGTTCGTTTAGTACCTAAAATAATAGACATCGCTTTTTCCAGCTGACAAACCCGACTTTCTGGTCACTTCTTCAATTGTCCAGCCCTTGGGGAGAGACACGGGAGATTCATGTGATTGGTTGTTGGTCGCGTAAACTCCCCAAGCTCAAGACACGCCCACCGCCAAGCGGCAACGCACGCCGCCGTGTGTAGGCTGCGTAACTAAAGCACCCTGGTGTGAAGTGTCCTGTGTTTACCTGAGCATGGTGAAGATGTATCGAGGGCTGGCAGCATCTTTTCCTCCGTTGATGCGAGTACCGAACTGACCGAGCGGCTGCAGGATGTTCACGTTGTTGCTGCCAACGAAGTTCTGAGCCAAGTTCACGATGGTCATCATCAGAGCTTGCTGCAGGGACAAAGGAGAGGAGGGGGGGTCAGTGAGAGGGAATAACATATGGCGCGTTTCCACTACAGCGGGAGCACGGTTTAAGAGAGCTGTGACGTCAGCGGCCCGTCTTTGGTTGCGTTTCCACTTGGCCTAGTACCGGCCGGCGGGTCCTAATTCACAGTTTTTCTGGCCTCATAAAATCGCGGGTCTAGGGCCAGAGACAACGAGGCTGAGTCGGGCTGAGTATGCTAAACTAGAGAGAGCATCGCTGGCAAGGGGGCTACAACTACAACAAGATGGACATATTTGACCGTGATTTAATTGTAATACACGTTTCAAAATGATGCCGAAGTAACAACACACTGATACCGGTTAGTAAAAACCATGAATTAATGCTTTGTCAAGTCTGCAGACAGACGGCAGGGGAAACACCTTTTAAAATGCTTGTTTTCTAAATGGAGATCGGCTAAGCTAACGTTGTATATGCTCCGACCGTCCACACTCAACAACGGCCTATACAGACATAAATAAAGCAGCGACTGTATTCACCATGACACAGGCAGTCTGTGGTTTGTACTTGTTTAACTTTTGTCTAGTTTCTGAACAGATATGAGGAGCTGTGAGCTCTGAGTGCTAACAGCTAACGGCTGATGTTGGTTTTGTGGTTCGCATTGAAGATGACGTCACGGCTCCGCCTACACTGTGTTACTATAGTTACTGCCCCAGCTACTAAACTGTAATGGAAACGCAGCATAAAGTGAGCCTGGTCTACCAAGGCCTAACTATACCGTACTAAGCCGAGCGAGGCCCTGCAGTGGAAATGCGCCATAAGGCTGCCATGGATGGTTGATGGTATTGGTTGTGCTTTCTGGGATAATAAAGGTTTTATTTCCGGTGCTTTAGCTATAAAGGCTATAATATAAAGCCTCTTTGTTCTCTGTATCTTGTGTTCTGGAGATGGAGAAGTGACTGTACTCTCCATGATGGTAGGCAGACATTTCAGCCACGGATCCGGCCAGCTGAGCCACCTTCACTTCCCTCTTATCGTTTCTCTTCATGCAGGTGAACAGCACCTTCCTCTGGCCCGGCTTCAGACCTGGAGACAAAACACACACATTTATTACCATTCTCCCAAAATTAGAGGCGATTAGAGGAACATTTGAAGACTTAACCCTTATGCCTCCTATGGGACCTTTTCTGCTCTTTGTTTGCAACTGCATATGGCATAAATTGCGTTTAACGTGTTTTTATTTTTGGAAGCTTTGGAACCTCAGCTCCTATAATCAATAAAGAGTGTATGAAAAATACACATGTCAGAGCCTTAACCTGTTGAGCCCTGAGCCTGTTTTTCAGGCCTCAGGCTCGAAAATGACATTCCCAGAACAAATGACTATATCTTCACTTCTAAAAGGGTTAAATTAATAATCTTTTTTCTCAAAGTAATGATAAACCTGTGAGTTGGATGTAGAGGAGTCAGAATCAATATAGATGTTTTTTATTTTAAAGTAAATTCAGATTAAACATAGTAAAAAAATGTAAATTATAGTGTCCGCCCAAAAGAAAAAATTACTTATAGTGAAAACCACCCTTGAATGATGGGATAGTAGACTAAAAGCTTTAGGAATCCAAACTATAACATATAATAAGTACCCTGTATCAAGATTGATGCAAAACAAGTGACATTTGACCTTTTTAGAGAGATTTAGCAAAAAAAACACTTCTGGGGCCATTTGGGTGCATTTTCCATATCTCTGGAACCCCTCAGTCGATTTTGATGGTTGACACCTCTTTTTAACCGTTAGAGCCAATAGAATCGAGGGGAAGTTCCTAAAATCCATCTAAACATTACCCATTGGTGAATGAGTGCTGCGCAGCCAGAATTTCTAAAACCGGAAGCTGTCATACACTCTGGTGGCTATCATAGCAGCTAATATGAAATCTCTGTTATTGACATAAATATGAAGATGGATTATCAGGAATCATTTCAAAGTGACACAGAGACATTGGATTAACCATTGTATTAACCTTCAGCAGCGTTTTTATCGTTTTAATGCCATTGAATGTATGTAGCACAACAGGGAAGTGAGACAAGGGAAGAAAGCCAAAAGGATGAAAGCGTGTTTCCCCTTTTGGCCATAATCGTGCAGCCCTTATTTATACCGGGCACTTATGCTTTATGTGAACAAACTGGCATTTTTAGGTGTAAATAAGTGAAAAGATATCATTTTGTGTCCCTTTTTTTTAACTCTAATGACATGAGAGCAGTTTGTAAAGCCATGCAGGGTGTCTAAATGAAAGTGAGATGTACGAACCGTCCACCAGCGACGGGATGGACCGCTCGTTGTCAGAGTTGGAGAAAAGGATCAGTTCTTTGTTGATGAAGTCGTTGTAGGAGAGGTGTCGCGCCTGAGTCCCATACAGGTATTGCTGAGAAAACACACATCAAAAACACACATTTTACACACACTGTTTCATCAGAGTGGCTTGAAACCAAATGATCTTCCCACTGGTTGACGGGGCATCAATTTAATACAAGAAAACACTCAAAAATATAATTGAGCTCCTTGAAACACATTATTTCAGCTAA
>JAAOOA010000332.1:110000-162500 GCA_012861695.1 Trematomus loennbergii
CTTCAGCCAATCAGTATCTTCTGCAACTCTTTTCAATTGAAGACTTTTCTTTTTCCTACTGCACTTAATAACTCAAATTACTTTTCATATCTAACACTGCAATGTCACTTTCATTCTTGTATTCATCTCTATTTTCTTATATATAAAATTGGCTTTTAATTGACTGTTTATTACGGTATTAAATGCTGTCCTATACAGTGTTTCTGTTGATGCTTTTAATGTTTTTTAAAGCACTTTGAAACACCTTGTTGTTGTTTTGTTTTGATTCATGTATTTCACAGGGACAGTGCACATTGATGAACATTTCTGAGTTAGCCAAGAGGCTAGTTTTCATCTGTAGTCCCTGGACAGATTTTAAAAGTCAACCTAAAACATTTCATTTTAAACAAGTAAATACAATACATTTAAAACATGTATACATTACTGGGATACTTAAATAAACAATTTAAAATACAGAACATTAAAATAAAACAAAAGAACATGTTAAAACACAGGCAGTGGGTTGTAAGGGCAGAAGATTGGGTCAGTGTTGGCAGAGCTGATTCCTCACTCACCATATTTTGAGTTTCGATTTAAAGTGGACCTATCATGCTATATTTGAATAATATAGTGTAGGGCCATACCTATATAAGGCATATTTATACTTTTTCTTTTCAAAATACCAAACAGATCATGCATTTTAGCCATGCCTCATTTCGCTCTATTTGACAATTTCTAGCTCTGTGTTTGCAAGGGCAGATTCTGTGAGAACAGCACCACCTACAGGCCTGGCATATGTACTACAGTGTCTCCAGCGCTTTCGAACGGCAATGGCCGTGGTTGTCTCCTCCTGATTGGTGGTTGGCCCAATAGCCGTAGCGCCACCGTCCTGACGTCAGGACTGTGTTCAAATCTGGATCAGTTTTTATCAGATCCGTTGCAGCCCCTTTTTTAGAGATTTGGGTATGGAGGAAAATAGAGAGGTTGTGTTTTCTGACACTTGGTGAGTTCCCTGGAACACCGGGGACACATATTCATGTAGAAAAGACGTACAAAAGTGCATTTTGCATGATAGGTCCCCTTTAACATATCACATATTATTGATCTGGTGTTGTACCTGTTTGTGCGTGGCCTCCCTCACGTTCAGGATCTTTCCTCTCAGCGGGAACACTCCGTATCGATCTCGTCCGATGACTCCCAGTCCGGAGACGGCCAGAGACTTGGCGGAGTCGCCCTCCGTCAGGATGAGGGTGCATTCAGCCGAGTGTTTCCCTCCTAAAGCAAGGTGAAGAGGAGATTAATCCTCTAATTAATGTCCTGGAGATTAAGGATGACTGGGGTTTGTTCCGTTAGGGTCCACAATCTCTGGAACAACCATCAGGAGGAGATCAGATTGAAGATCTTTTTTAAAACACACTTAAAATCATACTTTATGAATGTGATTTTGCAGGATTTGTGGCTTTATTTCACAAAACCAGGTTTTTAAGAGGCAACAACTACAGCTTTGCAGACAACTTCTACACATTAGTAAATCTAATCTGAATGTGAAACGATCTGACAGTAAACTCACCGGCGTCGTTGGCGTCGTCCAGTTTTGGGATTCCTTTGATCTTGCTGTACTTCACAGAGGAACATTTCTTATTGAGCTGCGTCTGAGCTTTGAACTTCACCCAGTTCAAGATGCTCTCCACGATCCCACAGTTAGTGCCTGCAGGGGACAAACACGTGTAATATTATATTTTAACTGTACTAGGTATTATTTTATTGACCTGTACTTAAATCATGTTTTATAATTGTTTGTTTGATAGAGATGATGCAGTGTTTGTTGATTGTTATGTACCTGCCTCAGGACTCGATGGAAATTAGATATTAGCTATAATCTGGCATCATCTCTTCTCTTTTCTGAGATGAATGTATTTGTATGCATGGTCCTTGTTGAAATAAATACATAATAATAGGTGGCACACAGTCATATCAAATGTAAAATAATATACTCTTTTAATATATTCATTTGGGTTCATGAAATAATTGTTTTGTTGCCAGTGTTGTTACGAATGATCGCCACTAGGTGTCAGTCTTGAGACACAAACAGTGCTTGTTGAATGAAAACGTGAAGTCTCGTGAGAGCACGTGAGAGAACGAGAGTTTGTGTAGAGAAACAAGTGTAGTTCGTCTGTGGAGGTGCTTTTCTGTATTGTTCTTAAAACTTAAAACATTAATACGATGATATTGAAGTGACTGTTATTTTGTATATATTGATTGTTGTGGTTTTTTTTATCTTAATGTGTGCATATGTGTAAATGTGTCTATTTTATACATATTTTATACTGTATAATTTTACATTTGGGATTGTTGGAAACGTCATTGCGATCTCTCGGTCTGTAAACACAAACTGAGTAAGATTGACATTAAAGTTGACTTTTGACTAAATGTGTAGCATTGGAGTGAGTCTGTGTGACGAAAACACACAAAGATCCTTAAAACCACTGATAACCCACAATATTTACATTTACAAGAGCTGCACGGTTTTTAAAACATAAAACGAATTTGAGGTGGACAAGATTTGATCTGAAGTTATGGCGCGTTTCCACTACAGCGCGGAGCACGGTTTAAGAGGGCTGTGACGTCAGCGGCCCGTCTTTGGTTGCGTTTCCACTTGGCCTAGTACCGGCCGGCGGGTCCTAATTCAGTTTTTCTGGCCTCATAAAATCGTGGGTCTAGGGCCAGAGACAACGAGGCTGAGTCGGGCTGAGTATGCTAAACTAGAGAGAGGATCGCTGGCAAGGGGGCTACAACTACAACAAGATGGACATATTTGACCGTGATTTAATTGTAATACACGTTTCAAAATGATGAAGTAACAACATACTGATACGGTTAGTAAAAACCATGAATTAATGCTTTGACAAGTCTGCAGACAGACGGCAGGGGAACACCTTTTAAAATGCGTGTTTTCTGAATGGAGATTGGCTAAGCTAACGCAGTATATGCTCCGACCGTCCACACTCACAACAACGGCCTATACAGACATAAATAAAGCAGCGACTGTATTCACCATGACACAGACAGGCTGTGGTTTGTACTTGTTTAACTTTTGTCTAGTTTCTGAACAGATATGAGGAGCTGTGAGCTCTGAGTGCTAACAGCTAACGGCTGTGTTGTTTTCTGGGGTTCTCATTGAAGATGACGTCACGGCTCCGCCTACACTGCGTTACTATAGATACTACCCCAGTTCCTAAACTGTAATGGAAATGCGCCATAAAGTGAGCCAGTCCTAACGAGGCCTAGCCATACCGAGCGAGGCCGTGTAGTGGAAATGCGCCATTAGTTGATTAGGATTTATAGCTTCTGATATCTCCGCAGCTCAACAAGGCTTCATTCAGAATAGCATTACGACACAAATGTAGCCTTTACAATCTGATCTGAATAACCCACTCGTCCATTTTGCAATTTAGCCTTTACATTTACATAATATGCAGGAACATTAGCTTCAAATAGGCTCAACCTTGCTGTAAAAATTCAACCATTCGCGTCGTTTGTTTTTGTTTTAATGGCCAAGGTGCAGTCTAAGATGGAGGGTGTGTGTATGAGACTTTGCAGGACTATTTTACACAACATAAACAGAGTGAGGTGTTAAAAGATGGATGTTTCCTTACAGCTTTGACGAACTTCTCTGACATGACGCATTTGGACCCGAAGCTTTTGGTTTGCAGTGTCATGTTTTCCTTCGTCTGAGAATCGAAGCTGGGGTTCTCGATCAGCGCGTTCACAAACACCCAGATGTGGTTCTTCACCTGAGGCACAAATAAAAGGGAAATTCAATACAATAAAACCACTACAGTGAGCTTTAGTTACTGAATGTTGCTCTTGGGAAAATAGTGAATGTCCTCCTCCAATATGAGAGTCCACATGATAACAAAGGTATCCCAACTGTAGCTGTGAACATGACAGGATGTGTGATTACCTAGAAGAGCATCAGGACTGTTTGAGGCATATGATAGCTATGTGATTAACATGATGATTCAGCCTCTATGGAGATAGACATATGACAAGCATGCTCATTTCTGACGTGGAGCTAATCTGAAGTAAACATTGAATACTGCTTTCTATTCCTCCATCTTGTGACTGTGTAACTCCCTCTCTTGGATATCAGCATGTGAAGGACACTGTTCAGGAACTAGTTGATGCTCTGCATGTGATGACTACTTCCATTCTGGAGAGTATCACAAATGCATGGATCCTGAGATTGAAGCTCAAGCCGGGGACGAGTGATTATTAACATTTTAAAGTATTCAGAAAAAGTCAGAATATTGAGATTTGAGAAAAAGTCATAATTTTGAGATTGAGAGAAAAATTAATCATTTTGAGATTTTGAGAAAAAGTCATAATTTTGAGAAAAAGTCATAATTTTGAGAAAAAGTCATGATTTTGAGGAAAAAGTCTAAATTTTTGAGATTTTGAGAAAAAGTCATAATTTTGAGAAAAAGTCAAATTTTTGAGAAAAAGTCACAATTTGGAGAAAAAGTGATAATTTTGAGAAAAAGTCATGATTTTGAGGAAAAAGTCATAATTTTTGAGATTTTGAGAAAAAGTCATAATTTTGAGAAAAAAATCAGGATTTTGAGAAAAGAATCAGGATTTTGAGAAAGTCCATTTTTTGAGAAAAAGTCACATTTTGAGAAAAAGATCAGGATTTTGAGATTTCCAGAAAAAGCCAACATTTTGAGAAAAACTCAGTATTTGGTTCATGACAGGATGTATGAAGAACCGGTATTCCTCCATCTTGTGACTGTGTAACTCCCTCTCTTGGATATCAGCATGTGAAGGACACTGTTCAGGAACTAGTTGATGCTCTGTATGTGATGACTACTTCCATTCTGGAGAGGATCAGGAATACATGGATCCTGAGATTGAAGCTCAAGCCGGGGACGAGTGATTATTAACATTTTTAAGTATTCAGAAAAAGTCAGAATATTGAGATTTTGAGAAAAAGTGATAATTTGAGATTGAGAGAAAAATTAATCATTTTGAGATTTTGAGAAAAAGTGATAATTTTGAGAAAAAGTCAAATTTTTTAGAAAAAGTCATAATTTTTGAGATTTTGAGAAAAAGTCACAATTTTGAGAAAAAGTGATAATTTTGAGAAAAAATCATAATTTAGAGAAAAAAATCAGGATTTGAGAAAAGAATCAGGATTTTGAGAAAGTCCATTTTTGGAGAAAAAGTCACATTTTTGAGAAAAAGATCAGGATTTTGAGATTTCCAGAAAAAACCAACATTTTGAGAAAAAACTCAGTATTTGGTTCATGACAGGATGTATGAAGAACCGGTATTCCTCCATCTTGTGACTGTGTAACTCCTCTCTTGGATATCAGCATGTGAAGGACACTGTTCAGGAACTAGTTGATGCTCTGTATGTGATGACTACTTCCATTCTGGAGAGGATCAGGAATACATGGATCATGATCCTGATTGAAGCTCAAGCCGGGGACCAGTGAGATTTTTTAAACAGTTCTTTAATCGTACCTGGAAAGGCTTCACCGTGACGCCCGCTTTGTTCTTCTTCTTCACCACTTCAATCAGTTTTGGACGATCTGATCCACAACATAATCGATATGTCTGCCGCCCTGGAATAAGAAATTCAAATGTTAAATAGCTTTATTGGCATGACCATAATGACAAAGCATTGTACTTATAATGACAATTATAACAGGACAGGATTTGATAGTTAAAAGTAGGCTTATAGTAAGGGCTGGATCAGGCTTGTAATGAAAGTCCTCTCGGATGCTTTATTTCATTGTCATTTAATTTTAATATCTTTTTAATATTTATTTTACATAATTTAATTTCATATAGTTTTATTTAATACATTTTTTGTAATTTTTGTTTTATTTATCTAATTGTATATACATTTACATTATAATAAAACATATTATAATATTAGGAGTAGGCTTATCGTTAGGGCTGGATCAGGCTTGCAATAAACGTCCTCTCGGATGCTTTATTTCATAGTCATTTAATTGTATTATATTTTTTTATTAATTTCGAATAATGTAATTTAAATGAATTTCCTATAATAAAAAATAATATTATTTTATTATTTTTTAAATTTCATACGATTTAGTTTAATTGATCTATAATGATATATAAATGTACATTATCATTTTTATTTTTGTTACATTACATTTCATTTAGCTGACGCTTTTATCCAAAGCGACTTACAATGACCAAGGACATCCTCCCTGGAGTAACTGAAGGCGAAGTGCCTTACTCAAGGGCACACTAGTGGTGGTGTTCCAGGCGGATTTGAACTCACGACCTTCCGATCATCAGCCCACTTCACTATCCATTAGACCACCACTACCCTATTGTTCTAACCATTTACATATAAACTAAATTAGCTATAAAAAATAAATGGATTTGATTTTCAAAATAAATATATCTGGAATCTATCGTTGTGTTCATTTAAAAAAAACATGATTAAAAAAATTAAAAACAGAAATCATAGCAAATTATGAAATGTCTCCCAGTAGCCTCTAGTGTGTCTCTAGTCTCTATAGAGTGTGTCTCTAGTCTATATAGAGTGTGTCTCTAGTCTCTATAGAGTGTGTCTCTAGTCTATATAGAGTGTGTCTCTAGTCTCTATAGAGTGTGTTCCCAGTAGTCTTCAGTGTGTGTTCCAGTACCTTGGTGGTGGCGATGCAGTTGACGAAGCCGATCTGCTGGAATCCTTTTCACTGAGCGTGAGACAAACCTCCCAGCGATCGTTCACCTTCTCGTTCACGACCTTCAAAGCAACGCCCATCTCGTCCACTTTGTCCTTCACGTACAGATCCACGTAGCTGCGGAAACCAGTGATCTGCAGCGAGCACACACACACACACCACACACACACACACACACACACACACACACACACACACACACACACACACACACACACACACACACACACACACACACACACACACACACAAACACACACACACACACACACACACACCACACACACACACACCACACACACACACACACACACACCCACACACAACCACACAACACACACACACACACACACACCACACACACACACACACACACACACACACACACACACACACACACACACACACACACACACACACACACACACACCAGGGTTAATGGGTACTATTAACCTGTAATCCATGCAATGTCTGATATGATGGAGTGCAGCTGGTATATACATCTTCATTGTTATAAATATTAAAACTAAAAGACACTAAACCCTAAAAAAGACTAAAGGGATATCTCTAACCATGTGTACAATTATGCAAAACCACAAACATGCAGATAACTGGAAGTATATTCAATTAAATATACAATATATGTGCATATTTAACACCCAAAATGCTCAGGAGCATCACATATCCTTGTATCTCTAACAACTCAATATTAATGAAGCTCAGCGCAAGTTCAACCAGGAAGACCGTCTCTACTCATTCATGTATTTCTATTCCCATGTTATTACTCTCTCTCCTCTCAATAAGTCACCAGAGGCGTCACTCTTCAGCTTAACCAATCACTTCGCTCTATTCCCAAGAGCCTATCATAGCGCTCCGTCAAACCTTTTAAATCTGCTCTCCCCTCTGACAGCTCTCATTCCAGGTGAATCGGCGCAACCCTCCTCCACCGCTTTTCACCTCCTGTCCCTCTGAATCCAGGGTCACGCTAAGCCCCTCCTCTTCAGACCGACCCAACTATCCATTCACCACCACCAGTGTCTAGACCCCAGGGGGGTTTCATCGGATCGGTTCTACCTCCCGAATGATACTTCCTGCACAACGGGGCCTAATCGCCAAAATTACCATTGCATTCATTTGTGCATCTGCGCAATAAATATGTATTATTACATCAAAACCGTCTCTCCTGATTGAAATATAGTGTGTAATTATTCTGTAACTTCATGACTATTATAACATATCAATTAAATACAACATTATCAACTTTTTGTCTCTATTGCAAAAGGAGCGATTTCACATTCATTGTTGTTTAATTTCTATGTGGATAAGAGTTCAGGTTACAACCAACAGAATAAACTGAACCAAATAAAGCTGTTTGTGGGTAGATCCCGTGGCATTGAAAAAGAAAATGGTGTCAGAGTTTGACAAACGCTTTCAAGACTTTGCTTTACTCGAACCAGTCGCTAAATGTATGTGCTACCCGTTTCGGGAAGATGTTGAGGTTGATTCACTCTCATCGAAAATTGCAACGCTGTTTCACCTGAACTCGTCAGCATTTTTTATGTAGGTAGACCATTTTGACTTGGTCATTTTAAAAGTAGCTCCCAAGCTGATACCAGCGCTCAAAATCAAATATAAGTCAACCCTCAGCACACACTTCAAAGCTAGTAATGCACAACAACAGCAGAATGACTTACGGGCAGTTTCTTCCCGTTGAGCGTGACCTTGATGCCCCGGCACGACCCTGCGATGTCGTACGCTCGGCGGGTCAGAAGAGCCACGATGTCTTTGTCCAGTTTCTCCATCTGGAACTTGGACAGGTCGGGCTGGAACGTCACGATCGTGAAGTCCTCTCCGTCGAAGAACTTGATCTTAGGCTCCGAGGTTTTTGACATGTTGTTCAGCCACGTCTGACCAGGGGAAAACAAGACAACATGGTAACACACACACAAACACACAAACAATCCGATTATTGAGATTTTGAGAAAAAGTCAGAATTTTTTGATTTTGAGAAAAAGTCTGAATTTTGAGAAAAAGTCAGAATTTTTGAAAATGACAGAATTTTTAGAAAAAGTCAGAATTTTGAGATTTTGAGAAAAGTCAGATTTTTTAGAAAAAGTCAGAATTTTAGAAAATGACAGAATTTTAGAAAAAGTCAGATTTTTTAGAAAAAGTCAGAATTTTTAGAAAATGACAGAATTTTAGAAAAAGTCAGAATTTTTTAGAAAATGTCAGAATTGAGAAAATTTCAGAATATTGAGAAAAAGTCAGAATATGAGAAAATTTCAGAATATTGAGAAAATGTCATCTTGTGACTGTGTAACTCCCTCTCTTGTATATCAGCATGTGAAGGACACTGTTCAGGAACTAGTTGATTTTTCTAACAATATCCATTCAATTATTTTGTGTACAGGTCAGAGTCATGTTGTGAACTGTGGAATGTTGAATACCCCAAAGTTTAATGATAGAAATGTATAGTACGAGTCCCCAGGACATAGAAACTGCCGGATGCTAACTGGCATATGTTAGGTAATTTAGCACAATTAGCACAAGTTGCGTTAATTAGCATTATAGCTTGTGTTGACAGGATCCAAAATAACTGTTTATACAAGAAAGTGGGCATATTTGTACCCTTGTTTGGCTGATATTGGTTAATTTTTTGCATGTTTTAAATGACTCTGGATCATTTGGATTGGACATATTGCTTATTTATTTATATGAGCATAAATTGACCACAGTAGAAGCAATCATTTTCTATCTTGTGCTCTTGTCGCAACACTGCTCATGGTAGCCAAATCAGCCAATTGGGAGTACAGATATGGCCACTTATTGGTTAAAACTGCTATTGTTGATGCTGAAAATGTCAGAAATGGCCTCAATAACATCCAAAACCAGTACAAATTTGTCCAAAAAGGCCAATAGCTGTTGTCTACATATTGTATAATGCTAATTCAGGGTATATGCAGGAATCCTGAAGTCACATGTAATACCTTTTAAGACCTTTTGAAGACCCTCTCCATACATTTTAAGACCTCATCGCCACTTGGAGTTTTAACCGGTTACCTTGGCGACACACTTTCCCTCACATTGACTATATTCAGTATTGATTGTCCTTCCTCCTTATCTTCCAACCATTTGGACGCAAACTTGCATTTCCCCATAACGATGTTGTTTAACAACGGCGTAAACGGACCTGCGCGCGCTATCAAGCAGTGAGCGTGCGATGTCCTGTTCAGATGACGTCAAATCCAACGGGATGCCATATATAAACTACACAGAATCACACTACACACCTACGCAATGATTACATTCAGGCAGACTGTAGAATACAACCTCTTTGGACAATTTATATACTTATTGAAAACAAGCTACAAAATGGAACACCTTGGAAAATTCCCTTTTTTTTAATAGCCTTCATTTTCGCTAAATTGATTTATCAACTTTGAATACTTTTTAAGACCCCGCGGACACCCTGTAATTATTGCTTATTAATGCAACGTATGCTTATACATTTCTAATATAAAACTTTGGGGTACTTTAAGTAGACTAGGATGCATAATAGTGCATTTATTGCCTAAAATATCCATGATTTAAACACCAGTGACTTTCAATAGTACCCAGAACCACAAAGAGTGATAATGTACTGATCCTTACCTCAGATAAGACCACATGTCAAAGCCCTATAACACAGTAATTATTACTTTATTCAAAGATTTTATTGGATTAAATGTACTTTAAACATCCCAAATTGGGCCCTTTTCTTTACCACAGCAGCAGGAAATGTAGTTATTACACATTAATTAACCAAAATGATTCTAAAGTGTTAAATTAGTGTTGAACTATGATTGCAAAATGTAAGTTATTTTACACCCACAGCAATTAATGTGCAGTGACATTTTTGTTTATTTTACCAGCTGTTGACTAAAACCGGTCATTTACAGAAAATATGTCGCACAGAAGGACTTACCCAGCTATGGATGACGACTGAACACAAGAACATATCTCTTTTTCTCCTACAGGAGTAAATGTGTGGATCAAATCAACGATTATGAGAAAAATCATCGTATTCTTCACCTAAAAATCTGCATTTTGTTTACTGACTCTGAACAGCTGAGAAACGTATATGACTGTTTGGTGGTACCTCTATATTAATCTATAAAGCCTGATAGATAGATATATATACTTTATTGATCCCATGCTGACCTGTTTGAAGCTGTGCCGGTACTCTTTGCAGGCCGTCTCCACAGTGAATTTGGTGCTGAAGATGTTACAGAGTTTAGCTCCGTATCCGTTCCTTCCACCTGCGAAGAAACATATTAATATTCCCCTTCCTGAACACACATTAAAGGTCTCCTATTATACTGTTCTTCATCAATATATCACAGGTCTCAGATATATCCAGAGCCTGTCTCTGATTGGAAAAAGTCAGAATTTTTAGAAAATGTCAGAATATTGAGATTTTGAGAAAAATTCAGCTTTTTGAGATTTTTAGAAAAAAAATCAACATTTTGAGGAAAAGTCAAAAAAATTGAGGAAAAGTCAAAAAAATTAGAACATGTCAGAATATTGAGAAAATGTCAGAATATTGAGAGAATGTCAGGATATTGAGATTTTGAGAAAAAGTAAGAATTTTGAGATTTTTAGAAAAAGTCTGACCATCGTTATGACATCATAAAGTGGCCAACATCTGATCAGCTCATTTTCAGACAGGTTTTTATAGAAATGGATCAGGACAAAAGAGAGAGAATCTTTGTTCCTTAAACTTTCAGAGTCTCTTTCCACAGAGGGGACACATGTTGATGAAGAAGAGACATGAAGAAGAGGGGACACATGTTGATGTAGAAGAGACATGGAGAAGAGGGCACACATGTTGATGTGGAAGAGACATGAAGAAGAGGGGACACATGTTGATGTAGAAGAGACATGAAGAAGAGGGGACGCATGTTGATGTAGAAGAGACATGAAGAAGAGGGGACACATGTTGATGTAGAAGAGACATGAAGAAGAGGGGACACATGTTGATGAAGAAGAGACATGAAAAAGAGGGGACACATGTTGATGAAGAAGAGGGGACACATGTTGATGTAGAAGAGACATGAAGAAGAGGGGACACATGTTGATGTAGAAGAGACATGAAGAAGAGGGGACACATGTTGATGTAGAAGAGACATGAAGAAGAGGGGACACATGTTGATGAAGAAGAGACATGAAGAAGAGGGGACACATGTTGATGAAGAAGAGACATGAAGAAGAGGGGACACATGTTGATGTAGAAGAGACATGAAGAAGAGGGGACACATGTTGATGTAGAAGAGACATGAAGAAGAGGGGACACATGTTGATGAAGAAGAGACATGAAAAAGGGGACACATGTTGATGAAGAAGAGGGGACACATGTTGATGTAGAAGAGACATGAAGAAGAGGGGACACATGTTGATGTAGAAGAGACATGAAGAAGAGGGGACACATGTTGATGTAGAAGAGACATGAAGAAGAGGGGACACATGTTGATGAAGAAGAGACATGAAGAAGAGGGGACACATGTTGATGAAGAAGAGACATGAAGAAGAGGGGACACATGTTGATGTAGAAGAGACATGAAGAAGAGGGGACACATGTTGATGTAGAAGAGACATGAAGAAGAGGGACACATGTTGATGTAGAAGAGACATGAAGAAGAGGGGACACATGTTGATGAAGAAGAGACATGAAGAGAGGGGACACATGTTGATGTAGAAGAGACATGAAGAAGAGGGGACACATGTTGATGAAGAAGAAACATGAAGAAGAGGGGACACATGTTGATGAAGAAGAGACATGAAGAAGAGGATTTTGCATCATCGGTGACCTTTGATAAACCCAGGTACAGACGTCAAGGTGTCTTCTTCCTCTCCTCACCTGTGACCTTCTTCTCGTCGTCGTCGTAGTTGCTGGAGGTGAGTAATTGTCCGAAGATGAGCGCAGGAACGTACATCTTCTCGTCTTTGTGCTCCACCACCGGGATCCCCTTACCGTTGTTCCACACCGAGATGGTGTTGGACTCACTGGGGGAGAAGGAGAATGAAGAAAGTCTCATTTCAATGCAACGGTTTAGTAGTTTAGCAGAAATGCATCCCAACATGAAGTGCAACTAAAATATTCTGTCCTTAAAATCAAAACTATTCTTGATGTTATTTCAATATCGATCAAATTAATAAGGGTTATCATTTTTGCCATAATCCTTAAGCCTTAGTTTGTGAATTAAATTGTAAATGTAAGGTTCAGGAGAGTTTATTTCATCTGAGGGAAATTTTGCTCAATTTTAGAAATAAAAACATTTAAAAATAAATAAATAACCAATATGCAAATAGAAATGAACAAATTAGCTCAAATCTGGCATTAATCATCTCTTCTGTTTTTGAGAATTAAATGTATTTTTGTGCATGGAAAATAAATATGGATATGAACATAAGTTAAAGGTCACCTATCATGCTGTTTTTCGGCAATAGCATAGGTCTCAGATATATACAAAACATGTCTATGAAGTGTTTTGCTCAAAAACCATTCCAGCCATGCCTCATATCCCTCCATTTCACTTCCTGTTTCAAAGTGCTGATTTGGGGAATAAAGCTTTAACAAAATTGATCAAATAAAAAGGAGGGGGCTGAGCTCATGTGGGACCCGGCAGCTACTGTCTAAACTAAATGCTGCCGTGATGAAACGCCATATCATGGATTATCAAGGATTGTTTCTGAAACAGTATGGAGCTCAAAGGCTTTCTCTCTTGCCGGTTATACCACAAGGTGAGTTCCTTTTATTTCCTGCTTCTTCACACACATGCTCTCCAGTACAGGTTAGCTCTGAGTGTTAGCGATGCTAATGTAAACACAGACCATATTACGTCCAAAACAGTCAGGCATTGTTTCTGATAGCAACGTTTCTGATAGGGCCGTGGGTCCACATTTCAGATATTACCGACACACCGGGGACACATATTTATGTAGAAAAGACATCAAAAAGTGCATTTTGCATGATAGGTCCCCTTTAATGTTTTAATTGCACACTGAATATATTTTTTTATGTTCATATTTATTTTTTGTGTATCTTGTATCGGTAATTGTACTTGACATTATAGTAGTTTTTTATTCGTTTTATCCTTTTATTCCACGTTGTTAGTTACATTTATTTTGATTGTAAACATTTTGTTGATTATATTTAAACTTTTTATGGGAAATTCTTACTTTAACTTCCAATAGTTAGACGAAGACTTCTAAAAAAGCAGGTAATAGGGCAAGGAATAAATACATTTTAATCTAAATGTGTGGGATATACAGTATATTCACAGTACAAAATACTCTCTTTATGGTAACTATATTGAATATATACTCACGCGTCAATGGTGATCTTAATGCCAGTCATGTTCTTGTCTCTCTGTTTGTTGTCTGCTGCGTTGACTGTCAAAAAAACAACAAATAAAAATGAACCACAGATCATGGAGGTGACGTCAGATTATACAGGGATTTTAGCCTCTGCAGACCATTTACATGCACTAAAACCTGTATAACACACTACAGGAGAAAGGTCAGAATTTTGAGGAAAAGGTCAGAATTTTGAGAAAAGGTCAGAATATTGAGATTTTGAGAAAAAGTCAGAATTTTGAGCAAAAGTTCGAAATGTTGCGAAAATGTCCGTATTTTGAGATTTTGAGAAAAAGTCAGAATTTTGAGAAAAAGTCAGAATTTTGAGAAAAAGTCAGAATATTGAGAAAATTCAGAATATTGAGATTTTGATAAAAAAAAGTCAGAATTTTGATATTTTGAGAAAAGTCTGACCATTTACATGCACTAAAACCTGTATAACACACTACAGGAGAACAAGTCAGAATTGTGAGGAAAAGGTCAAAATATTGAGATTTTTAGCAAAAGTCAGAATTTTGAGCAAAAGTTCGAAATGTTGAGAAAATGTCCGTATTTTGAGATTTTGAGAAAAAGTCAGAATTTTGAGAAAAGGTCAGAATTTTGAGAAAAAGTCAGAATTTTGAGCAAAAGTTCGAAATGTTGAGAAAATGTCCGTATTTTGAGATTTTGAGAAAAAGTCAGAATTTTGAGAAAAGGTCAGAATTTTGAGAAAAGTCAGAATTTTGAGAAAATGTCAGAATATTGAGATTTTGAGAAAAAGTCAGAATTTTGAGAAAAGGTCAGAATTTTGAGAAAAGGTCAGAATATTGAGAAAATGTCAGAATATTGAGATTTTGAGAAAAAGTCAGAATTTTGATATTTTGAGAAAAAGTCTGACCATTTACATGCACTAAAACCTGTATAACACACTACAGGAGAGGGAACAGCACTGATTGATTAATGATTGATTGGAATTAGCCTCGGCTAGAATCTTTGTCCTTTTTTGGTCACCTGAAACACTGATTTTTGCATTTCTCTGACACATAAACCAATAAATAAGTACAAAAACTAAGACTCACTTCAATGATACATTTAAAAAAACGTATTTCACACATAAGGAAAAGTGTATTTAAGCTAAGAGGGATACTCTTGTGCAAAGACACAGGACAGAGCAGCAATAATATACAAACAATACAAATGTCATTATGTAAACACCTTTATAAACACACAGGCTAAAATATATGTTTAAATCTGTTCTTTACTCCCACATTGTACCTTCAGAATAAAGTGCTCTATCCACCTGGATTTATCTGAGGAACCTTGACTGTTCACGCTTTCAATTCATCGTTATAAAATAACGCAGCTTTGACACTGAAATCACTTCTCCGTCAACGTTTAATTTATTCATAAACGTTCGTAGAGAAGCTAATCTCCACACACAGCTGGATCAGTGTGATGACATTATCTCCGACATATTAATAAGCCTTCAATATCTCAGCAGCTTAATGTTAGCCAGCGGAGAAGAGGAAGAGGATGAGGATGAGGAAGAGGAGGAAGAAGAGGATCCACTCACCCAGGATTTCATCAAAGATTTTGTACAGCCCCGGGACGAAGGTGATCTCCCTCTGGTTCATTCCTATTTCTTCATCAAAAACCCACATTTGCTGGAGAAAGGAAAGAAAGAGAAGATTCATCACATCAGTAAGTAGGGTGGCTTGATAGGAACAGCATTATTCTGTTGTCTGTTGATTAAATCAAATAAACAATAGTTTAAAAAATCACGAGTGTAAGATTACTAACAAGTTCTATCAGTAATAAATTGGTTATAATTTCATTTGACACTATCTAAGAAATACAAATGTTCCTTAAAGAAACCAGACATTGATAATCACTCAAAGTGCTTAACATGCAATACAAATATATTGTGAAGTTCAATTTTCAATGTATCCGCTAAAATCTTCCAGAAAAAGTTAATTATTTTCCGTCATATTTCATCAAAAGGTAACGTATTAAAACTATACTGGAGGATACAGAATATAACTTGATATAGGAGTATTACTACAACATGATACAGGTTTAACAGACATCATACTAGTGTACTGTATGAAACGGTATGACTGCCATTGCCAATACTGAGTAATCACCATCTGATACTTGGAGGGGTTTGGAGAGGAGGCTGAGTCCATTTCTGAAATGTTTCAACAATAGCAGTTTTTACCAGAAAGTGACCATATCTGTTCTCTCAAATTGCCTGATTTTGGCCACCGTGAGCAGTGGTGCGACGAGAGCACAAGATAAAAAATGATTGCCTCTACTGTGGACAATTTATGCTCATAGAAATAAGCAATATGTCCAATCCAAATGATCCAGACTCATTTAAAACGTGCTCAAAATGAATCAAATCAGCTCACTGGGATTACAAATATGCCCACTTTCTTGTAAAAACAGTCATTTTGCATCCAGTCCACAGAGGCTATAATGCTAATTAACGCAACTTATGGTAATTGTGCAAATTGCCCAACATATGCAGGTTAGCATCCGGCAGTTTCTATGTTCTGAGGACAATTTGTAGCACTTGTTATCTTGGTTAAGCTATTGGATGAGAAGAAATCTAGATTCTACTGGAGTGGATAGACAGTAAAGTCATTAGACCACAGACCAGGTGGTTTGGATCGAACAGCCGGCTATTTACTGAATGAAGTAGATAAAAAAACATTTAACACATACACGAAAACCATGAATAATCCTCTGCAGAAGAATCAGAGGTGAGTATATCACCTTTCCCTTTTGTTGACTTTCTTTCCCCTTGTATTCGTATTTCTGTGGCCAGTTCAATTGTATTCATACAGGATGAATAGTATAAAATAGCCTATTTCAGTTTAGACCGGTCTACTAACATTTCTATCGTTAAACTTTGGGTATTCAACAGGTCTCTTTGAGCTGGCAAACAGACCATCCCCCTAAAAACAGTCATTTTGGACCCTGTCCACATATAATGCTAATTAACGCAGGCTTGTCATCAGTCTCTCCCAGGTGAGTTAGTGGAGGTCTCACCTGGGTGATGGGCTCCACGGTGCCCACGTAGGTGTCCGGGCGGAGGAGGATGTGCTCCAGCTGCGTCTTCTTCTGATAAACTCGCTCCACAGAAAGCTTGGAGCTCGACTTCTTGGAAGCGTCCATCTTGCAGAATCCCCTTTGCCATTCGCAGACTCCTGGAGACGAGATATTGTTATTATCAGAGTAAGTAGTGGAGTACAAATACTTTGTTACTGTACTTAAGTACATGTTTCTGGTATCAGTACTTTACTCCACTACTTATTTTTCTGACGACTTTTTACTTTGACTTCTTACATTTTGAACACAAATACCTGTACTTTCTACTTCTTACATGTTGAACACAAATACCTGTACTTTCTACTTCTTACATGTTGACACAAATACCTGTACTTTCTACTTCTTACATGTTGAACACAAATACCTGTACTTTCTACTTCTTACATGTTGAACACAAATACCTGTACTTTCTACTTCTTACATGTTGAACACAAATACCTGTACTTTCTACTTCTTACATGTTGAACACAAATACCTGTACTTTCTACTTCTTACATGTTGAACACAAATACCTGTACTTTCTACTTCTTACATGTTGAACACAAATACCTGTACTTTCTACTTCTTACATGTTGAACACAAATACCTGTACTTTCTACTTCTTACATGTTGAACACAAATACCTGTACTTTCTACTTCTTACATGTTGAACCAAATACCTGTACTTTCTACTTCTTACATGTTGAACACAAATACCTGTACTTTCTACTTCTTACATGTTGAACACAAATACCTGTACTTTCTACTTCTTACATGTTGAACCAAATACCTGTACTTTCTACTTCTTACATGTTGAACACAAATACCTGTACTTTCTACTTCTTACATGTTGAACACAAATACCTGTACTTTCTACTTCTTACATGTTGAACACAAATACCTGTACTTTCTACTTCTTACATGTTGAACACAAATACCTGTACTTTCTACTTCTTACATGTTGAACACAAATACCTGTACTTTCTACTTCTTACATGTTGAACACAAATACCTGTACTTTCTACTTCTTACATGTTGAACACAAATACCTGTACTTTCTACTTCTCACATTTCCAAACAGGCTGGTTCCTTTAGTTTGAATGTGTGTTTGGTGGCGTGATCATTATTATTTAGAGTCATTGCGTGCCTATTGATTTGAACACGATCCGTGTATCCATCATTTCCTGGTCTTCTCTAAAGAAGAGGGACCAATGAAAACGTTGTCATGTTGCCGTTGTTCAGCATGGAAACATTCATTAGCTAACAATGACATTATTGTTCTATTAATATAAAGGGAGGTCAGGTACTCTTTAAAACAGCTGCTAGTTATGGGTACTTTTTACTGAAGTACATTTCAAAGCCCTCTTTACTTTTACTTGAGTAAAGAAGTTTAGTCAGTACTTCTACTTTCACCAGAGTATTTTTAAACACGAGTATCTGTACTTCTACTTGAGTAAAGGATGTGTGTACTTTTGCCATCTGTTATTATTCACACATAACTAAGTGAAAACCAGCAGCAGATATCAGCGTCTGTGGTTTTAGTGACACATAATCAACAAAAACAAAACTACTGGTCGTTATACGGTGATTGGAAAACTCATGTTTAGTTTATACTGACATTATCTTTCGCCTCTGTGCTCCAAAATACAGTAATATTAGGGAAAGTTAAATATAAAACGTCTTATAAAGTGTGGTTTTGGTTATATTTAAAGGTTATTATATGAATGATCCAGAGCAGCTCCTATTGGTCGACTAATTAGTGGTTTTGTCCTTATAGATTATAAGCAGTTTTATATACGTTTTTAATGCTGAATGTGTTATTTTGAAGGAACGTATGATTACATTTCTTTTAAACACAAGATTTAAAGAAGTGTGTTTGCATTATTCTGTGTGGGGAATGTCAGTAAAACAGATCTGTTGATTAAATCAAATAACTATTAATAGGGTTTAGGGTTAGGGTTACTTTTAGTGCTATTACAGTTCTTCCATTTCCTGCTAGGGTCTAAATGTACTCAAATACATGAATGTCATTACTTTGGTTACTTTAAAGCACATGTGTCAAACTCAAGGCCCGGGGCCAAATCAGGCCCGTGGTGGATTTAATTTCGGCCCGCAGGATAATTTCTAATTACTATTAGATCTGGCCCGCCGGTATATTGCACGCACACCTTCACTCCATCCTGAGGGTCTCCTCAGCTCAGAGCCTGACTCCAATCATTGATGAACTTGCACCCAAGATGAGATGCCAAGTATCTGACTTGAACTAGCATCACAGAGCAGCACACTGAGTTTACATGGATGTTTCCTTCTGCACTTTTTCTCTCACGACAACAGACATGTTTGGGTTTTTCTTTGAGGGAAATAGTTTTTTTGAAGTTGTTGTTGGCCTGTGGAGAAATGTACCATAAGAAATGACTCTGGAAAAGCTGCAGATCGAGCCATAAGAAATGAATGCAACTGATTATTTAATGTTTAATGTTGTTTTTATAGGCAATCATTTAAGCTTTGCTAGTTCCAGGTTTAATATGTGCAATAAGTTCATTTCAATAAGTTCTGCAATAAACATTGAACCAGTCCGGCCCTCGACTAGTACCCATTTTTTTATTTTGGCCCACTGTGTATTTGAGTTTGACACCCCTGCTTTAAAGCTTCAGATTTATATCAATAACACAACAAATCTACTTATCGTGTGTTATTACAGGTTAAAATCGACTATATTGATCCATAGCTTAAAAATAACAACGTCTCAGCAGCATGTATAGATATATAAGAAATAAGCTTATACTTTACCAGCTGTGGGATTAAAGTAATGAACACATTAATGCATCATAATGATAATACAATAATATGGTTTATGTTATTATGAAATGGGCTGTTTTGCAAAATGGGTACTTTAGGTTAAATCTGATGTTTAAACCAGGACATTTGTTGCAGAGTAAAGAGTATTTCTGCACTATTTCTTATTTGAACACAAATTAAAAACAATGCCAGAGAACATATATGTTGTTGTCTGCTTCTGGGTCATTAAAAATAACTGTTTTACTAAATGTTTTATTACTACTTATACTCAAGCAAAGGGTCTTAGTACTTCGTTGCATGAGTAAAACACGTTATAATAGTCCAACTGTTGTATTTATACTGTAATAAACAATGCACTTAGTAGCTGTAGTGAGTTAAGTTGGATTGTGTATTTACTTTATGAAGGAAAAAGGATATTTTTAAGTTAAATTCTTAGTTTCGTTTTGCTCTGTCTCTTGTTTTGAGGAAGTCAACTGTGGACTCGAGAAACAGGAAGTTATGGCTTCTTCATCTTTGTTTTTTTAGAGAAAATCCGTGAAGGCATCAGGCCTTTAAACCCCAGCTGGTGGTCTTTAAAGGACATTTAAATACCACTTAAAGCTGGTGCACTTAGCTAAGGTTAACACAGCAGTTGTATGCGTTATTAATGCACAGTTAAAATACAACTGTAAGTAAATGCATGTTTTAGTTGTGGTACAGACTAACTTAGTACCCCTTTTTAAACAGCTGCAATATTAAAGTAAAGAACACATTAATGCATGGATTATAATACAATAATATGGTTTATATTGTTATGAAATGAGTCCAAAAGCCAGTAATTATAACAATATACGAGTAAGACTGACTCGAAGGGGATTTAAATGCCACTTAAAGCCGCTGCACTTGCTAAGGTTAATAAAGCCTTACAAAAGCACAATTTAGATGAATAAAACTGGAAGTAAATGCATGGATTATAGTCTAAATCAAGCATAATAAAAAGCACAATTTAGACGATTTAAGCTGTAGGTTAATTCATTTTTTATAATCTAAATTATGCATAATAAACGGCACAATTTAGATGTATAAACTGTAAATTATTGGGTCTTTTCATAATCTAAATAAAGCATAATAAAAAGCATTGTTTAGCTGATTTAAACTGTAAATTAGTGCATGTTTTAGTAGTGAAATAAACTAACTTACCAGCCATCCTGCGCCGTTAGACATCTTTTCTTTGTGATCCTAAAATATGATCCTCTTCTCAAAAAATATCTTCAATTCCAGGTGAAATTAAATATCCTCCAGCATAACAAACCGTCTCAGTTGCTGAAAGGCATCCAGACCTGTTTATCCTCCATGTTTGTTTGAGATAATCCCTTGAAATGTGATGAAAACAAGCCGAGGAGAGGGGGGTGTTTTCCGGCTATTGTTAAAATCGACAGCCGGTGAAACGGCGAGGCCTAAACTCACAACAAAGATGCTAACGGGACTAGCTGCTACCAAATAAATACTGTACAAAACACACACAATACACTCACAATAACATGTGGGAAAGCAACAGAATAAAATACTAGTTTAACAGAAACGCTGTCAAAAGGCGAGACTTAAATACATTTCATTTAGAAGTAAAAAAAGATGAGAATAAAAGCTAGCAGAAGCTATCCGGCCATCTGCAGGATAGACGGCGGATCGTCTCACCTCGACCAATCAGAAGGCTGCTTTTTCAAAAGCGCCGGTATTTCGACCAATAGGAAACCACAACAGTGAGTAACTGTTTTTTTGACCAATAGGAAAAGACAACGGTGAGTCACTGTTATCGCCATCTTTAACGCTAGATGGCGGCAAACGCTTCATCATTCAAAGACACTAATGTGTCACGTAAAAATTAGACTGTACATTCTGTCTTTTATTCATTTAATGTACTTTTGTATTACTTCATATGTGATATATTTTTGTATACGAAATACATGATGTTCATGTATATGTTCTTGAATAAATAAAGGGAGAAAAAACTACTTTTACTCAAGTACAAGATCTGAGTACTTTTACTCGAGTACAAGATCTGAGTACTTCTACTTTGGCTCAAGTACAAGATCTGAGTACTTCTACTTTTACTCAAGTACAAGATCTGAGTACTTCTACTTTGGCTCAAGTACAAGATCTGAGTATTACTCGAGTACAAGATCTGAGTACTTCTACTTTGGCTCAAGTACAAGATCTGAGTACTTCTACTTTTACTCAAGTACAAGATCTGAGTACTTCCACTTTACTCAAGTACAAATCTGAGTAGGCCTACTTACTTTTACTCAAGTACAACATATGAGTACTTCTACTTTACTCAAGTACAAGATCTGAGTACTTCTAACTTTACTCAAGTACAAGATCTGAGTACTTTTACTCAAGTACAACACCTGAGTACTTCTCCCACCTCTTTGTATATCCATGCTGTAAAAATACATTGAAAGAGCTACAATACTTTAAAAATATGTTTATTATCCCATCATATATTTCCCCAACATTCATCCCTTTCCTCCACAACAACAACAACACTCAGTTTATATTAGTACACATGGATTTAAGTAGGCATGCCTATGCCAAAATGCCATAAATGACACCAATAATTAGTTTATTAATAGCAGGAAATCTGGCGTCTAGGGAATGTCTCCATGCATCACCGATGACTTTTACAGGGAAGGACAATGTGACAAAACTATGGCTTTTTATGATTACATGCAGTGTATTTTTAACTGCGTGTCTCATAGGTAACTCTAGTCAAATCAATGTTTAAAATATGTGACTTTAGCCTACCTTCAATATGTAATTCACCTGGTCATTCATTTATCAATCAGCCATGCACGATTAATCACCCTGGAAGATGACACGCTTTTAAATATTTCACTTAATTGTCAATTTACAAATCGATCATCCCAGCAATTAGCTCCGAATTAAGCCCCCAATAAGGTTTAACATTAGTAAAACAACTCTTAAATATCTTCTAAGTGGACGAGGATATCAAATGAAGACTCCTTTGTCTCCATGCATCACAAACGGAGGCACATTTAACAAAAACTACAGCTTTTCTTACGTTTAAAACTCTTTATCTGCAGGGTTTTCGGACCACATGTCATCGGTTATTCTGCTTTTAGTCAAATCAATGTTTAATGTGTGACTTTACTCTGTGAAAGGTACAAAATCCTGTCAATCATTCATTCATATCTACTCATCCTGGACTTACACACATTTAAATATTGCACCAATTTCTCACCCTACAGATCTATTATCCCAACAAGAAGCAAAACAACTGTTAAATATTAAATGTTAAATATCTCCTAAGTGGACGAGGATATCAAATTATAGTGAAGGCTAATGTAACATGTTTAAAACCCTTTACATGCAGTGTTTCTGGACTGCATGTTTTACAGGTTATTTGGTCAAAGTGTTTTTACTCTGCGATCTTGTCATTCATCTACCAATCATCCATTCATATATACTCATCCTGGAGGACTCACACATGTAAATATTGCACTGTTTTGTCATGATACAAACCCCTCATCCCACACATTTAGATACCATCCATAAAAACAACTGTTAAGCATCTTCTAAGTGTACGAGGATCTCAAACGAAGGCTCCTCCGTCTCCTTTAAGCTTTGCCTGAAGATCTGAGAGTGCTGCCATGCTGTTTCCTCCTCTCCTCCGCTGAGTCCGGCTTCAATGATGAACTCTGAGCAGCCGGAGACACTCGGGAGGTCCTGCATCTTCCCATCTGAAGGAAAGGAAACACAAAGGAGAGGACATTATCAGGAGGAGTCACGTCTGTAGGTCAGATCTAAGCTTCAGCTCTCACATGAGACAAAAACGTCTTTCTTCCACCTGAGCAACATCGCTAAAGTGAGACCAGTCATAACACATCCCAACTCTGCAGCTCGTCTGTTAACCAGAACTAAGAAGAGAGAACAGATGAGTCCAGTTTTAGCCGCTCTGCACTGGCTTCCTTTTGACTTCAGGATTTACTTATGGTCCTCCTCCTGACGTATAAAGCCTGCAAGAACTCCCTTATCAGCTACAAGCCCTTTCAACCTCTAGTTCTTCTATGTCTATTGTCTAACTGTATTCTATGTGATATCTGTGTCTATTTGAAGAGATGTCAATAGTCGACTGTGAAGCACTTTGGACCGCAATATTTTATGAACTTTATATCTCTGTATGTCTTTGGCCATGTGCTGATGTAAATAATAACAGAAACGAGGGGTTACGTATGGTAACCCTTGTTATATAAACACAGGCGGTTCAAAAGTGCTCAAAATTCACATGTGTGCTAACAGTCCAGCCGTGAAGACAGTCTTGTCTGTCCAAGCAACATAGGACAGACAGGGCCCCTGAGTAGAGGGCTCCGCCTGTGTTTATATAACAAGGGTTACCATACGTAACCCCTCGTTATATCTCTCACAGGCTCCGCCCTCTACTGGACTCTATGGGTACAGTGGGCGGAGCCTCGATGTATACACGCGCTGTCATCCCACAACAAACACTGTTCCATCTCACTGTTTCTGACCGGCCTCACTCACCTCACCCTCCTGGTCGTAGAGCACACCCTGACGCGCTTACCCCGCGGAGGTGTGCTATGACGTGGAGGCCCCCCCCCCCCCCCCCCTGCCTCCAAAAAAAACGTATACAAAACCTACAACATTCACAACTTTCTTAAATATAAATATGGCTATCGTGGCTCTAACCACATTTGGAGTACTCGAGTACTGGAGTCGGACTAAGCGCCGATTTTCGGGACTCGTGACTGGACTCGGACACGAAGAGTGGGGACTCGAGATTTGTTGACTTGAGTACAACACTGGCTCGAACTATGTCAAACGTGATATCTTGTTTCAATAGTTACGTTATTACTTTATCACTTTATTGTGTGTATTATTATTTTAATTTGTATTTTATCTTTATTTTGACCTTGTGTGAATGTTTTTCATTCTGACCCTGTTGCTGCTATAAACGCCAAGGGGATAAATAAAGGTCCATCTTATATCATCTTAAGCAGTAACATGTGGGCAGTATTTGATGATGAATATGTGAGCGTACCTCCAGTGAACGCTGCAGTTCTCTCTCCGGCCTGCAGGGTCCAGCAGACGCTCCCCGAGTGGAAGGTTTCACTCTTAGCTGAGATGGAGACAGACGAAACCTTCATCCCCGCCGAGGAAAAGTCAAACTTCCAGCTGACTTTTCCCGAAGAGGAGCCTTCTGTTCGAGCCAAGTACACCTGGGGAGAGAAATACAATCAGTCGTCACACCTGGAGGATGATCCTGGGTCTGAAAAGATATTAGTTAGCTGAATCCCAGATCACCCTAGCAGCTTTTTCCCACTGATTGTGCTGTTATGTTAAATGAATGAGTGTTAAGCACATCAGGCTGGCAGCTGTATGGGCATTGCACTATGGTAGTTGTTATTTGCACTAATCCTGGGCATCCTTAAATTGTTTAACTGTGAGGTGTTATACAATTGAACTGTACTCTGGAGACAGAGAACACTACTACACTTGTGAAAATGCCTATTTGTGAAAGGTCCAAGTTAGGGCTGTGCAATTAATCGTATTTTAAAATCGCAATTACGATTTTGGCCTGCCACAATTACAAAAACAACATAATCGAAAAAAACGATATTTTGCTTTGTTAGGTTGGGATAGTGCACTAGAACATATTTGATCTCATTTATATATGTTTAGTAGCTTGTTGAAGTGCACAATTTGATATTATTTATTTAAATGTAAATATAAATGTATCATTTATTTAATTTATTGGTTTTTCAGTTGAATTATACGTTCAGGGAAATCAACAGTTAAAAAGATACTGTTCAAATTATTATTTTAATTGTTTTAAAGTTCAATAAATGGATTTTTTCAAAGTCAATGAATAATCGTATTTCATAATCGTGATATAAATTATTGACCCAAATAATCGTGATTATGATTTTTGCCATAATCGCACAGCCCTAGTCCAAGTGTTTGTTTTTTCTTTAAGGTAAAAAATAAACAGCATGATGGGATGTGCAGTACTAGTAGAGAGAAGCAAATATGTAAAGCACTTTTTGTTAATTTATGATTTGCTGCATATAAGGAATAAACAAAATCCTCTGTCGTACCATATTGAATTGTATCATTATTTTGCATCGTGATGAATCGCATAATGTTGAATCAAATCGTATCGAACTGTATCAGGGGTGAATCGTATCGTATCGCATCGCCTGGTGCTTCAAATGTATCGTTAATGTATCGTATCGTTGGCAACGTATCGAGATGTGCATCGTATCGGCCTCAGTGATGGAGATGCACATCCCTAGTACATATGTATGTGTATGTATATATAGCATTGTGTTTATCTGTGTGTGTATATAATTAAGGAATTATCTTTTCTTTTCTTTATCCTGCAGCTGGATGACTAACGGGAGGGTAAACTCTGCTTTCTGCCCTCCTGCTTCCACTCATTTTGTTAGATTTGTTAGATGTATAAAACTGTCTAATTGTTGAAATAGTAGAATACATTAAAACATTTAAATAATAATAGTGATAAGTACCATCTGCCAGTCCTCCTCCACCTTCCTGCAGACGGACGTCCTGCTCCACACACACTGATCCCAGATCTGGATCCTCTCAGAGTCGTTGGACAGACGGCAGTACTCGTCTCTGGAGGAAGAGTAACGCACGTGAAGCAACTTCTGCATCTTCTCCTTCTCCGTCAGAGTGAACACAAAACCTGCAGCCTGAGGAAAACACACACAGTTATTAAACACACAGCTACACACACATATCAGATATCTAGCTAGCCACACACACACGCACACGTATCAGACATCCAGCTACACACACACACACATATCAGACATCCAGCTACACACACACACCACACACACATATCAGACATCCAGCAATACACACACACACGCGTATCAGACAACCAGCTACACACGCGTATCAAACATCCAGCTACACACACATATCAGACATCCAGAAACACACACACACACACACACACACACACACACACACACACCCACACACACAACACACACACACACACAACACACACACACACACACACACACACACACACACACACATCAGACATCCAGAAAACACACACACACACACACACACACCACAACACACACACACACCACACACACACAAACACACACCACACACACACACACACACACACACACACACATCAGACATCCAGAAACACACACACACACACACACACACACACACACACACACACACCACACACACACACACACACACACACACACACACACACACATCAGACATCCAGAAACACACACACACACACACACACACACACACACACACACACACACACCACACACACACACACACACCACACACACACACACACACACACACACACACACACACACACACACACACACACACACACACACACACACACACACACACAACACACACACACACACACACACACACACACACACACACACACACACCTGTATCTCAGTGGAGGTCCCTGCATCAGTCTTCCTGGTCTCCCCCTGGCTCTCCTCCAGGCCAGAGATCCAGAGTTTCGTCCTCCCAGCTCTCCTGATTTTGGTTTCTTTGGAGACAGAAACTCCACGAGCTCCACCAGCAGCCGCTCCGTCAGATCCTTCTTCCTCTCGGGACTCAGGGACTGCTGCCTCTGAAATATCACAGCAGCGAAGAGAGGAGGAACAGCAACTTCAATTAGAATTTGTAAAAGGAAATGAAAGACCTATCTTTTAGATTTCTGTAAAGCACTTTGAACTGCCTTGTGTTGAAAGGTGCTATATAAATAAACTTGCCTTAATTCGGCTTATAATTTGGGGCAATTGTAATTATTTATTTATTTTTGTCATTAACATTTTTATTACATTTTTCACATTTTATACATAAATGCAGAACAACATAAACAAATCCAAAGGCATCCATCTTAAAGACAGCAAAAAAGAAAAAACAGACACCCCAATTCTTCACACACACACAGCTACACACACACACACACACACACACACACACACACACACACACACCACACACACACACACACACACACACACACACACACACACACACACACACACACACACACCACACACACACACACACACACACACGTATCAGACATCCAGCTACACACACACACACACACACACACCACACACACACACACACAACACACGTATCAGACATCCAGCTACACACACACGCGTATCAGACATCCAGCTACACACACACACACACACCACACACACACACACACACACCACGTATCAGACATCCAGCTACACACACACGCGTATCAGACATCCTGCTACACACACACACACACCCACACACACACACACACACACACACAACACACACACACACACACACACACACACCACACACACACACACACCACACACACACCACACACACACACACACACACACACACACCCACACACACACACACACACACACACACACACACACACACACACACACACACACACACACACACACACACACACACGCCTACATACATATACACACACAAACTCATATACATCAACGTTAAGCATGTAAATAAACACTTATATCATATACACATTTTTTTAAGCAGTATCAATGTTCATGTTTTATTGTTTATGGTTCAGTGATATAACTCTTTCTGTTTGTCATTTTCTGTCATACTCTGTAAAGCACTTTGGGCTGCGTCAAGCATGAAAGGTGCTATATATAAATAAAGTGTATTGTTATTATTAAAGTGTATTATTTATAATCAGACGTGTGAATGAGTCTCGTATGCAGGGTTCAAAGGGTTAATATTCACCGAGGTGTTGAGCCTGTGGATGGTGTGCAGCAGCCAGGACTCCTGGACCTTCATCCTCCTCGACAAAACCTCTGGATGTTTGCAGGAATATCTCCAGGTCACATCCACCACCTGCAGAACAACACAGGAGCATTACAGGGGATCACACAGACAAACAGATAACCATGCTTTAGTCTTCCTTATGCACGTGGGTTTGGGTTGAGTGCAAAAGGTAGGGTAACACAATTGTTAGAGCCACAATGAAGTCAAAGTTATTATTTAGATTCATAATTTGATAAATGAATTAATGATGTAAAATGATTTATATTGCCATGGTGAATATCTTTTGATGAAATGATTGTTTATTTTAAATCGTAAATATGATCTGTTTCCTTGTACCTTCCGGTGTTTATTTAAGTGAGGTAATTGAGGACAGCTGGGGTGCTCTGAGACCTGATGAGACGGGGAGCGGAACAGTTTTTCGACCGCACATTGTAAACGAAATTAGTGTTGCAAATTGGACTGCAAAGTATAGTTTATATAGGAAAGTATATCGCCGAAATTATTAGTTAGATTTGTTATTTTGAGACTATTTAAGTCAATATCTTTTTTGTTAATAAATTACATTTTATGACTGAAAACCTTCGGCTGCTTATTGCTCTGGATTGCGTGTCGTCAGCCCCGCTCTATAGTGGCATCAAAGGAAACCTTGGATGCCATTACAACAATGTTTGCAATTCTTCTGTATATCTGTCAATTATATACCATCATATGTATATACAGTATATTATGAGCCTATATTTCTGCTACTGCAGTATTTTTGACCAATAAACTGGACAGATATTAGTACAGCTTTTAACAAGTCGTTGTCCCGTGTGTAGTAATGTTACCCAGCTAGTAGTACCATGGGCGTAATTTCCACTGGGGACAGGGGGGACATGACTTTTCAAAATCCCATTTGTGTCCGACCCACTTTTTAAATGTGTTTATTATTTATTTTTTACGCAAGCGGTCATCGTCAAGGAGGAGCGTCTGTGTGTGTGTGGCACGAGCGCATCTTGTGAGAGGAGATAGAAAGAGAGAGAGGGGGTTGTTGTTAGCATTTGGTGCTAGCTCGGAGCTAACGGAGATTAGTAGCTGTTTCAACAATAAGGAGAGGGAGAGCTCTTTCCTGTCGGACTTTGAGAGAGTGAGAGAGAGACAGACAAATATATAGAGAGAGAGAGTTACGTGGGTTGTTGTTAGCATCTGGTGCTAGCCCGGAGCTAACGGAGATTAGAAGCTGTTTCAACAATAAGGAGAGGGAGAGCTCTTTCCTGTCGGACTTTGAGAGAGTGAGAGAGAGACAGACAAATATATATAGAGAGAGACAGAGAGAGAGACTGAGAGAGTTACGTGGGTTGTTGTTAGCATCTGGTGCTAGCCCGGAGCTAACGGAGATTAGAAGCTGTTTCAACAATAAGGAGAGGGAGAGCTCTCTCCTGTCGTAACAGGTTCACATGGATAGGATACTAGATAAGTGTGCACACTCATTATATACACTATACATTTTTCTTGGATTTGTTAACACTATAGTCCTAATATATTTGTAGAAAGGCAGGAAATGGAATTAAATCGAGAATGTTTCATTGCGGAGGACCCCCTGTTTTGTGTCCCCCCCACTTCTCAAACCAAAGTTACACCCTTGAGTAGTACTAAAACTGTGTGTGTAGTCCCTGAGTCTGACCTGGTCCTTGGAGAAAGCCAGGATGTAGGCCAGCTTCTTCCCCCAGCCCACTTCATAAAGCAGAGGTTTATCACAGCCGTTCTCACACGAGTCGCAGTGCAGCCACCGGCGCTGAGAAGTGGAGAAAACCTCCGTCCACACGTGATCTGAAACCACGGAAACATTTAGAGGTCTCCTATCATGTCTATGAAGTGTTTTGCTGAAAATACCAAACAGATCACCCATTCTAGCCTCATATCCCTCTATTTCAGCCCTGATACTAAAAGGGCTGATTCTGGGTCCGTAGCTTTAAAAAAACAAACAAGAGCTCGTGCAGGAGAATTCTCCCAGCAGAAACTCAGCTAAATGCTGCCGTGATGAAACTCCACATCATGTTCCAAACCACATCAAGGATTATCTCTGAAACAGTATGGAGCTCAAACTCTTTCTCTCTCTCAGGTTTACCACAAGGTGAGTTCCTTTTTTATTCCTGCTTCTTCACACATGCTCTCTCCAGTACAGGTTAGCTCTGAGTGTTAGCATGCTAATGTAAACACAGACCATATTACTTCCAGAACACGTCTCATTGTTTCTGACAGCAACGTTTCTGATAGGCCCGTGGGTGTAAAGCCCGCCCACATTTTAGTAATGTCGTCATGACGCAGCAAATCTGGATCAGCTCTGTTGTTCCCCCGTTTTTAGAGATTTGGGTACGGAGGAAAAGAGAGAGGGGTTTATTTCCTGACACTTAGTGAGTGTCCTGACACACGGGGGACACACGTTTATGTAGAAAAGACATTAAAAAGTGCATTTTGCATGATAGGAGAGCTTTAACACACTATACACACACCGCCATGGATCTCTGTTGTTCTGCAGAGACCATGAGCACTACACATCCTTCTGTCTTCATGCAGGTACCTGTGCTGTCCCAGATGTATCGGGCCTCCAGACCCATGGCTCTGCAGCACAGAGTGAAGCAGTTGGCCCACTCCCCACAGCGCCCCTCCTGGTCTCCAGGAGCTTCTCAGGATTGTTGTATCTGCAATTAACAAAACAGAATGTAGAATCAATAAAAAAGCCCTGTTACCACCTGGTGTTTACAAGCATATTGGGTTAAACTATGTCTCACTGTGTGTGTGTGTGTGGTGTGTGTGTGTGTGTGTGTGTGTGTGTGTGTGGTGTGTGTGTGTGTGTGTGTGTGTGTGTGTGTGTGTATGTGTGGCTGGATGTCTGATATATATGTGTGTGTGTGTATCGCTGGATGTCTGATACGTGTGTGTGTGTGTGTGGTATCGCTGGATGTCTGATACGCGCGCGTGTGTGTGTGTGTGTAGCTGGATGTCTATGTGTGTGTGTGTATCGCTGGATGTCTGATACGCGCGTGTGTGTGTGTCGCTGGATGTCTGATGTGTGTGTGTGTGTGTGTGTGTGTGTGTGTGTGTGTGTGTGTGTGTGTGTGTGTGGTGTGTGTTGGTGTGTGTGTGTGTGTGGTGTGTTTCTAAGGAACTCTCTCTCTCTGTGGTGACTCTGAAACTCATGATGAGTCACGCTGGAGTTAAAGAGTGTTACTATCAAACACAGAAGGCATTCTTGACCTTTAATCCGTGCCCAAATATCTCCCCTGTCACACACTCACACACACACACACTCACACACACACATCAGCACGCACGCACGCACCTGGGGAACCTGGTGGAGAGCCTGCAGGTGTGACAGTAGTGGTTCTCGACCCTCTGGGCCCCCCAGCGTAGATCCTCAGCAGAGGGCTGCAGAGGGTTAGAGTTCTGCGTGGCTCCTGAGCAGCGGCTGCACGGCAGGTGGTCCACCCAGGAGAAGAAGTCCTGTTTGAACCATCTGAGCAGCTCCAGCACCAGGAAGTCCTCCAGGCCCAGTTTACAATCTGCAGACAGGAGGGGGAGTCAGCAGAGTCACATGACACACATTCAACCTTCTCTCGCACTATTTTATTTCTATTCTCTTTTGCACTATTATTATTTAAATGGGGGTGTAGTATTGGTGTTACATGTAATAACAGTGCAATATAGGTGTATTCTTGCAATATTTCTATTTTATTTGTATTTACTTGACATCTCAAAACATTCTCTTGCACTGTTTTATCAGTTTTACATCATATGTTTTACGTTATGTTGGATTGTTGGTGGAGCCTGTGACTTAAAGGACTCCTATTATACTATTTTTAAGTCTCAGATATATAAAAAACATGTCTATGAAGTGTTTCTTTTTTTCTTACGTTTGTCTCAGTGGACTTCACAGTTTGTACAGAGTATCAGTATGACAATATGACCCCCTCTGTCCTCGGACCCTCACATCGTACAAGGAAACACTTCCAAAGAAACCCCAAAGTTAATGGGGAAATGTTTTAAACCTCAGGGAGAGCAACAGAGGAGGGATCCCTCTCCCAGGACGGACAGACGTGCAATAGATGCCGTGTGTAAATCGAAGAGATAATACATTTACAACATAGGTAGACCAAATGCTTGAAAATGCATGTGTCTATAAAAGAAATGTTATGTGTTATATATTTATGTTGGATTGTTGGAGGAGCCGTAGACTTAAGATTTTCCATTTCCATATCTACATGTGTCTCCTGTGCACATGACAGTTATCCTCTGAATGTTGTTCACCTGGATCCTCCTCTCTGGCCCCTCTCAGCTGGATCTCTGCCTCAGACCTCAGCCTCTCCTCAGGGATGCAGCTCAGAGCTTTCTGCTGCAGATCCAGGTTCTCGTACAGCAGCACGTGTTGGAAGTTAGACTGCAGGGTGGCAAAGAAGTTCATACTGTTCTCCTGAAGGAAACACAGGAACACAAAACAGGTTACAAACACATTGTAACCCTTAAATGGTTTCTGTGGGATACAGTCATTTGACAGGCTGTGAAATGGGGTGTAGTATTGGTGTGATAACAGTGCAATATGGGTGTATTTACAGAATAACATGGGTGTGACGTGTGTATAATTATGGGTGTAATACAGTTGTAATAATCGTTTACATGGGTGTAATGGGCTGTAAAGTTTCAGACTTGATCTGACCATTATAGTAATATCGTATCGTAATAATGGTGAAACATGTGTGTAATAGGGTGTATTAACAGCAATCAATTAATTTTCCAAAATATTTATATGTGAAGGCCCATTTAAGGGTTGATAGTAAAGACAAATTATATTTTCATAATTCCTGCCATTTAAACCAGGGAAGAGCTCATCTTTACCAGGGAGGAAGGCTGTGGTGGAGGAGGTGCAGAGATCACTGGAGCTGAGGCTGAGCTGGGAGTAGTGGGAGAGGTAGTGGGTAAAGTGGGAGTGGGAGTAATGGGAGAGGTAGTGGGTAAAGTGGGAGTAGTGGGAGAGGTAGTGGGTAAAGTGGGAGTAGTGGGAGTAATGGGAGATGCAGCCTGCCTCCCCCCAGCCTCCGGTCTCTTTCTGCTGCTATGGAGTCCCTGATGAGCTTCATCTGATTCACTGATGCAGACCTGGGGAACACCAGGTGGGTCTCAGCCTGAAAAGGAGGGGCAACATCACTATCAGTGTCAGGCTAATGACAACATCAGAATTAGGGCTGCACGATTTGGGGAAATAATCTAATTGCGATTTTTCTGACAGATATTGCGATTCGATTTGCAATATTTGTTTTAAGCGACCCAACGGAAGTTTATTGTAAAATGCGGCCATATCTACGGCTAGGAAGGTCGTATCAACGTGCTCCCGTCTCTAGCACCCCCGCAGCCCGAGCTACGAGTGAAAGAACTAAACTTACATGAAACTTCCGTTGGGTTGCTTTAAAGTCAAGCTTCAGTTTAAGATTCACCCTGTAATAGAAACATGTGATGGAGCATTACTAACCTGACTCAGATGCTTTGTTTCACCATCTAGGAAAGCTCCATTGGAAGCCATTTGGAAAAGGGCAGGCGCTTTCAAAAATACTTGGCAGGTGATTGGATCAATCTGTCTATCACCTTCTATCATGGGCCACTTCTGATTGGTTAACAATGGCTGGTACATGTGGAGCACAGCACTTCTGATTGGTTAACAATGACTGGTACATGAGGAGCACAGCACTTCTGATTGGTTAACAATGACTGGTACATGTGGAGCACAGCACTTCTGATTGGTTAACAATGACTGGTACATGTGGAGCACAGCACTTCTGATTGGTTAACAATGACTGGTACATGTGGAGCACAGCACTTCTGATTGGTTAACAATGCTGGTACATGTGGAGCACAGCACTTCTGATTGGTTAACAATGACTGGTACATGTGGAGCACAGCACTTCTGATTGGTTAACAATGACTGGTACATGTGGAGCACAGCACTTCTGATTGGTTAACAATGCTGGTACATGTGGAGCACACACTTCTGATTGGTTAACAATGACTGGTACATGTGGAGCACAGCACTTCTGATTGTTAACAATGACTGGTTCATGTGGAGCACAGCACTTCTGATTGGTTAACAATGACTGGTACATGTGGAGCACAGCACTTCTGATTGGTGTGGATGACTGACACACAAGAAGATTTGATAATTGCATCATTTCAAATCGCGATTTCGATTTAAAATGATTAATCGTTCCGCCCTAATCAGAATCAGACTCTAAGCATTACATTAAACCATATCTTGTTTATTTCAGTCAGTCCTGCACAACCCTCTGAATTGTGCACATTGTACACAAAGCTACGTCTTATATCTATACGGCTTTTCACTATTCATACTAATCCTGCACATTTTATTATATTTGTACGGGTATATCTATATAACATCTATATTCAATGTAAATATTGCAATTTCTTACGTTTTCATTTTAATCATTGTTTTACTTTATGGTCATTTTCTTACTTTTTTAACTTCTCTAACTGTGTTATGTTTATGCACCGAATACACCAAGGCAGTAAACCTGTTTCTGAATACCTTCATTAGTCCCACAGAGGAGATATGTACATCGTTACAGCATAAATAAAGAGGCAAAATAATAATAAAGTGGCAGAAATAAGATATTAGAGATAGAAATTAGTACAATAACAGTATTATTTAAAACGTAAAATAAGTGTAGCATGTAGAAGTAGTGTGATAGCAGCCAGATAACATCATGAAAATACAAGTATACATTACACAGTTATTACAGATTGTAGGTGTACACCAGGATTATAGGCTTCAATTGATTATAGTAGTTTTGTCTGTTATTAGTTAATTACCTCTTCAAACCCCATCTCAAAGAGGCACTCCACGGCTCCTTTGATGGGCAGCAGCTTGGTGGAGAACGTGGGGTTTCCGATGCGGATCGATCTGTACTTTTCCTCATTGGGAAACCTGTTGGAAGAGACAAGAGAAGAGGACGTTAAGAGCTGTTTTCAAGGCCTTCAAGGTGTTTTTAACGAGACACACACATCATGAAGTAGAAGTACTCAGATATTGTACTTGAGTAAAAGTAGAAGTACTCAGATCTTGTACTTGAGTAAAAGTAGAAGTACTCAGATCTTGTACTTGAGTAAAAGTAGAAGTACTCAGATCTTGTACTTGAGTAAAAGTAGAAGGACTCAGACCTTGTACTTCAGTAAAAGTAGAAGTAGTCAGATCTTGTACTTCAGTAAAAGTAGAAGTACTCAGATCTTGTACTTCAGTAAAAGTAGAAGTACTCAGATCTTGTACTTGAGTAAAAGTAGAAGTACTCAGATCTTGTACTTCAGTAAAGTAGAAGTACTCAGATGGTGTACTTGAGTAAAAGTAGAAGTACTCAGATCTTGTACTTGAGTAAAAGTAGAAGTACCAGAGTGTAGGAATACTCTGTTTCAGTAAAAGTCCTGCATTCAAAATGTTCCTCAAGTAAAGTAGAAAAGTATTATCATCAAAATATAGTGAAAGTAGCGACAGTAAAAGTAGTCATTGTGCAGATTGGTCCATTTCAGAATAATATATATGATATGTTTTATAATGATTGATCATGAAAGTGTTCTCAAAGCTGGTAAAGGTGCAGCTAGTTTGAATGACTTTGTATACTGCAGGGTAGCTTGTGAATTTACTCCAGGTGGAACTAAAGTCTGATTTAACACTTGATTATATTTCACATCATTCATCCACATCTGTGAAGTAACTAAAGGGATTAAATACATGTAGTGGAGGAAAAGTACATCTTTTACCTCTGAACTGTAGAGGAGTAGAAGTACACAGTAGTAAAGTACAAGTACCTCGAAATTGTACTTAATTACAGTACTTGAGTAAATGTACTTAGTTACTTTACACCAATGCTTTTAACAGATGCGTTTACACAGTTGTTGTTGTTGTTGTTGTGTTGTTGCTGTTGTTGACAAACACAATGCTAGTTTGTTATTGATTTACATCAGTTTTCATTACATGACTTCCAACTGAAGGCATTATGAAAAGAAGACAGAAACAAATAGTGGTCAATCGAGGATTAAGTTGTGTAGAAATTGGTCAAATTGTTTACTTTTGCCACATTTTATAGATTTAGTTTTGTATAGTTTCGTGTCATTAAGAAAACCTCATTAATACACGTTTTAAAAATGACAGCTAAGCTAATAAACCACATAAACAAAGCGTTAATTCAGATTAAAACCTTACCTCATGATATTATCAGAGTACGTCAGTAACAGCTTCGCCGCGTCCAGGAAGACTTCATCTGAATTCTCACATAAAGTCGTGACTGCTGGAGAAACAGACATCTTTATTACAAACCGACAGAGTTTTCACAAGCTGAGCTAACGATGCTAACGATGCTAATATATGTCGGGGTCCCTTTGGGGTTTTGGGTGACGTATCAGCGCCTGAATATGTGTTTGTAGTTTAGAAAATACGTAAAATAAGACTTTCTTCTCCTGCTCTTTTCCATCAAGGGCTATACAAGCTGCGTAACGTCTTCATGCTTTGTTTTATAATAATTGCCATGAATGGAATAAACTAAGACATAAATGTACGTGCTAAACCAATCAGGCGTTCAGAAGTGCTACCTATAAGCATTTGTCAGGCAGTTTCAAGGATAAACTCGTTTGTTTTCTTGTTTATGGGATTTATTAACAATTAACAGGTAATTTTGAAGTAGTGTTTGGCCGAGTAAGTAACACACGTATGTTTTGGAGGGTATTTCAATTGTAAATGTGTACATTAATTCCTGTTAAATCAACGAAACTACAAGCTAACTGTATAAACATGTGTGAATAGACTGTCACAAATATGACTATAACAGGGGAGTGTTAGCTTCAGGGTTATCTAATTAAAACTTAACTTAGGGAGAGCCTCAGACAAAGTATACAGCCTGTTTGTTTTTAAGAGCAACCAGAATTATAGAGAGGATTTTTTGTGTGTTTCTTGCAAGTCTACTGACACTTCATTCCTGCAGGTGGAGCCAATAAACCTCACAGAAGAAGAAGGAAACCTTTTAAACAAGCAGCATGTCTGCTCTGTCACTTTCCTGCAGGACTAAACTCCAGCTGAGACCTCACAATATCCGGGTCCTTCTTCAAAAAAAATTCAGTGTTTCTCCAAACCAAGACTCAAGACACTGCAGCTCTGGAACGCAGAAAAGGAGGGTTGTGATCACTGGGATTGGGTTGGTTTGTCCTCTGGGAACTGGCACTACTTTACCCTGGGAACGCTTGATTAAGGGACATAATGGGATTGTGGCTCTCACCTCAGAGCAGTACAGAACCATCCCCTGTAGAGTGGCTGCTCTGGTCCCTAGAGGAAAGGAACCGGGGCAATTTGAGGAGGAGAAGTTTGCATCTCGAGGGGAAATCAACAGCATGTGTCCAGCCACTGTGATGGCACTTGGAGCCGCTCAACTGGCTCTGGAGGACTCAGGTTGGACCCCGACGACCACAGGTGGGAAGCAGTGGAGTACAAATACTTTGTTACTGTACTTAAAGGTCACCTATTATGCGAAATCCACTTGTTCATGTCTCTTCTACATCAACATGTGTCCCCTCTGTGTAAAGAGAGTCTGAACGTTTCAGGAACAAAGATTCTCTCTTTTTGTCCTGATCCATTTCTATAAAAACCTGTCAGAAAATTAGCTGATCAGATTTGGCCACTTTATGATGTCATAACGATGTTTTTTTTTATAATAGGGGACCTTTAAGTACATGTTTCTGGTATCAGTACTTTACTCCACTACTTATTCTTCTGACCACTTTTTACTTTGACTTCTTACATTTTGAACACAAATACCTGTACTTTCTACTTCTTACATGTTGAACACAAATACCTGTACTTTCTACTTCTTACATTTTGAACACAAATACCTGTACTTTCTACTTCTTACATTTTGAACACAAATACCTGTACTTTCTACTTCTTACATGTTGAACACAAATACCTGTACTTTCTACTTCTCTCATTTCCCAAACAGGCTGGTTCCTTTAGTCTGAATGTGTGTTTGGTGGCGTGATCATTATTATTAGAGTCATTGCGTGCCTATTGATTTGAACACGATCCGTGTATCCATCATTTCCTGGTCTTCTCTAAAGAAGAGGGACCAATGAAAACGTTGTCATGTTGCCGTTGTTCAGCATGGAAACATTCATTAGCTAACAATGACATTATTGTTCTATTAATATAAAGGGAGGTCAGGTACTCTTTAAAACAGCTGCTAGTTATGGGTACTTTTTACTGAAGTACATTTCAAAGCCCTCTTTACTTTTACTTGAGTAAAGAAGTTTAGTCAGTATTCTACTTTCACCAGAGTATTTTTAAACACGAGTATCTGTACTTCTACTTGAGTAAAGGATGTGTGTACTTTCTCTCCCTAAAACCCCAGAAGAGCAGCTTCGCACTGGGGTAGCTGTGGGAATGGGCATGGTGTCTCTGGAGGAAATCTCTCGCACCGCCTCTGCTTTCCAGGAGAAAGGATACAAGAAGGTCAGCCCCTTCTTCGTGCCTCGAATCCTCGTCAACATGGCCGCCGGGCACATCAGCATCCGGCACAAACTGAAGGGCCCCAACCATGCAGTTTCTACAGCTTGTACAACGGGAGTTCACGCTATAGGAGACGCTGCCAGATTTATATCATACGGAGATGCAGATGCGATGGTGGCAGGAGGAGCAGAATCCTGCGTGGGTCCTTTATCTGTAGCTGGGTTCTCCAGAGCAAGGGCCCTCGCTACGAAGTGGAACGATGATCCTCCGAAGGCTTCGAGGCCCTTTCACCCAGAGAGAGAAGGCTTTGTGATGGGAGAGGGTGCAGCTGTGGTGCTTCTGGAGGAAAGAGAGCACGCTGTGAGGAGAGGAGCCCGAATATACGCTGAGATTCTGGGGTACGGACTCTCAGGGGACGCCAGCCACATCACGGCCCCCACTGCTGATGGAGATGGAGCCTTCAGGTCTCTAATTTAGGGTTTTATCATGCATGGAGTTACATTTTCAGCTTGTAGTTTCAACGTTTAAGTAATATATATATAATGCAGTAAAACTACTGTCACTTATTAAAGTAGTGGTTTCAAACTTTGGGATCGAATTATGGATAAATTACATTACATTACATGTCACTTGTTAGACGCTTTTATCCAAAGCGACACTGACATTTTCAAATCAATAACAACAACCCAATAGTACTATCTTCTAAGTTATTCTTACTCGTATGTTATTATTATACTAATACTATAGATCCCTCTAATTTAACTTATTGTATCTTTTGTGGTGCTAAAACAAATGTCCAAACCTATTTATCACAGTGTAATCTTTGTACTGACCTCTGACCTCTGACCTCTGCCCTCTGTCCTCTCAGATGCATGTCAGCGGCCCTCAGAGATGCGGGGGTTTCTCCTTCAGACGTGACGTACGTTAACGCTCACGCCACCTCCACTCCTTTGGGAGACGCCGCTGAAAACGCCGCCATCAAGAAGCTGTTCCATCAGAGCGCCGAGCATCTGTCCGTCTCCCCACTAAAGGGGCTACGGGGCACCTTTTAGGGGCCGCAGGGGCTCTAGAAGCAGCTTTCACGGCTCTTTCCTGCTTCCACGGGGTCCTTCCTCCGACCCTGAACCTGGACCGCACAGATCCAGAGTTTAACCTGAACTACGTGCCCTTCACAGCGCAGAGATGGAGCGCTGAGGGACGAAGAGTCGCTCTCACTAACTCCTTCGGGTTCGGAGGCACCAACGCCTCTCTGTGTCTCAGCAGCATGTGAACACACTCATTAAGAGAGCAATTATTGACTTTAAGGGGATAATACACACAGCAAAACATGGATACGTTGATGTTAAGTCAAAAAGTGTGAATTGAAAAGGAAATTACCCCATTAAAAAGATGATATGTTGACTTTAGTTAATGTGTTTTCTGTCCACAGGTTCCACAAAATGGTATATGGTTTGTCTAAGTTAATGAACTTGTCAAATAAAAGACCAAGAAGTGTGTTTTGAGCCAAATATAAATACATTCTGATAAACAAGGGATATTAAAGTTGTGTCAGTGTGTCAGCAGCATCTGAACAGACTCATTAGGAGAGTAATTAATTACTTTTAAAGGAAATTGGCCCATTAAAATAAATAATACGTTGACTTTAATTGCATTTATTTTGTCCACAGGGTCCACAAAATGCTACTTGGTTTGTCAAACTCAATTAACTTGTATAATAAAAGACCAGAAAGTGTGAAAATGCCATGTCACTGTGTCCCAGCAGCATGTGAACAGAGAATAACTATAATTATTGATTTGTATTTTCCAAACAAGAGAAACAATTAACATGAAACTGACTAAATAAAGTTGAACCAAGGAACCAACAGACGGTGGGTAACAAACGCTCCATAGAAAACTACAATCATGGCGGCTAATCGTAAGTAACGTCTCATATAGAATAACAGGAGCTCTGAAATGAAACCATTGATAATAAATTAGCACCGCTTTTAATTGTGTGCATAAATCTTCGATCATTTAAGACGAAACTGGTTCATTTCCCCCATGTCACGCTGTCTCTCTTTAATATTGTAAATCCTGCACAACACTTCTGCTCCACCTCTTGAATGAAGTATATAGTATTTGTCTTATTATATTTTACTGTATTCAGTCTCTCACATATTTATATTTTGTGTAAATATTGTCTTTATGTTTAATTAGTTACTATACAATCCTTTTACATAGCCTATCCTTTTTTTAAATAGCTTTAATTCATAAAGATTATTATTTTATAATTGCAATCTTTTTTCTTCTGAATATTATTATTTCTGTGTCTTTGTGTGTGCACCATATATACTATAAAATATCTCGTATGTGTAAACCTACTTGGATGGACGGACTACATTTCCCATGAGCACTGTGCGTTTTGCGTTCTTATCAACGTAACCATGGGAACAGCACTAAAGCCTCTCGCTCTCTGCTGTCAGTTTGTCTGCAGCTCAGAGAAGGCAGGACGCTCTGCTGTCAGACATCAGAAATACTTATATATATTAATACTTATACATATATTTACTGGTTTATCGTGACACGTAGTAAGTACAGGTAACTCGCTTTGGTTTATATCTACCGGTAGTCTTTATTAGCCGGCTCTTTCTGCTAGGCTAACTTTGCTGAGTGGCTAACGCTCAGGTGAACGGAGAGGATGCTGGAGTCCATTAAAGTCACAGGTAATCTGCATTTATCTTCTCTTTCTGTTGAGTTTAGTGACTGTAGCTGGAAGTTCAGTCACCTGGAGGAGTCACTACATATCAGGGACAAGGGTTAAATACATGTGATACCTTTATAATAGCAAGGAGGTCAATTACAGCTACCTGTACCAAAACTAGCTAGTTAAATTAGCTAAATTAGCTTAATATCTTAGGCAGAGGTGGGAGGAGTACTCAGATCTTGTACTTGAGTAAGAGTAGAAGTACTCAGGTCTTGTACTTGAGTAAACGTAGAAGTAGTCAGATCTTGTACTTGAGTAAAAGTAGAAGTATTCAGATCTTGTACTTGAGTAAAAGTAGAAGTACTCAGATCTTGTACTTGAGTAAGAGTAAAGTACTCAGGTCTTGTACTTGAGTAAGAGTAGAAGTACTCAGATCTTGTACTTGAGTAAAAGTACCAGAGTGTAGGAATACTCTGTTAGGAGTAAAAGTACACCATTTACCTCTGAATTGTAGAGGAGTAGAAGTACACAGTAGCATACAAAGTAAAATTACTTCAAAGATGTACATAAATCTATTAATCACAACTGAACATTTTTGATGAAAGCACTCTTATTTTGCATTTCACTTGTTTAGTATGTTAGGGCTTGTGTAAGACACTTTGATAGTGTCTTACATGTGCTCTATAAATAAGCTTACCTTGCCTTACCTAGAGTACATGTCAGTATTCTGTATAATATATATTGTGTCTTTTAGTGCCTATTTGACTGTATCCTAGGCATTTGTGTTGTTAAGAGTTATGGCCGAGCTTACTCAGTGCTGACTCGTGCTGATTAATGCTCTTCATCTGCTTTCAAATTCACACTAGTGCCATTTTCTGATTAATGGTGATGTATGAACTGCAGGCGCTTCAGTATTGATTTATTTTGTAGTTGAACTACACAGGTTTCAGGACTGTGTTCTCTCTCATAACTTTCATATAATTGAAGGTAACTGGCAGGGGAATGTCTTGAAATAAAACGCCCAGGAGATGCTTGGTTGTTTACTTCCTTGCCTACAGTATGAAGTGATATAAGACTATCATTTGAGGTTGATCTGAATGATGAGATAACCAGCTGAAACGCCAACGAAGCTCCAATTTGTCCTGTTCTCTCTTCCATTATTTACTGTGCTGCTGTGTCATTAGTTTCTGTCTGTGGTTGCATGGATTCTGCCTCAGTGCTCCTGTCCAAACTCTATCCTGCTCTCTCTGTGATTACGATGTTCCAGGTCACCTTACTGGAAACTGCACAGACCTGCACTCTGACTCCTGAGCGTTACTGCCAGGCTCTGGAATCATTTACCGGTACTCGGAGATAGAAGATGCTCAAGAACTGAGTCAGGGATTATTTGTGTCAGAAAACATCATTATGGCTCTGAAAGACAGCCAAAATATGGGAAAATAAAGTTGTAACTTGCTTAGAGAGATGCTAAAACAAATACTGATTGCAAATGTTGGTTTCTATATTTATCACCTTGTTCTTTTAGCTTGTCATTGGTACAGATCTAATTGTATCCCTCCTTGATAAGAGGATCAAGCTGTCTGTGAAACCGTCTGATCCTAAAGTTAGCAGCTAACGCTTTCTGTCTTCGCTTACTGGTGTCTCGTCTCACTTCTTTCAGAAAGACTCCACTGGCCTGAAGTAGAAATGTCCAAAAAGTACATCCTGAACTCTGCTGACAAGGCGCTGAGTCCGGGCCAAGTTTACCTGGAGAAGATTTCCTCTAGCGTCCTCAAAGACCTCTTCAGCAGCGGCAGCTACAACGCCCTGCTGCAGGCAGAGGAACAAGAGAAGAAGAGTCCCAAGCATTCTCAATTCAAGAGGCCAAAAACATCTGTAAAATGTGGCGCCACAGTAACAACCAGAAGAAAACCTCAAGGCAGCACGGCTCCTAAAAAGTGTCGAGCACCAGATGTTGGCGTTAAACCAGCACAGACAAACCGAGTCCTCTCAGGAAATCTGTCCAAACCAGCTCGAAACATCGCAGTAGTGGGAAGTACGATGGGTTTGAACCCTCGTGCGGTCCCACAGATCAGGAAAACCCAGAGTTCCCCTCGCACTAAACTCCCCTCGCTGCACAAAGCATCCGTCACACGGGAAGTGGAGAACACCAAGAGGCTCTGCATCCTCTCCGCCATCAAACCGTCCAACGTGGAGAAAGAGAAGGCCAAGTTCTTCAAGTCTGACTTCAACTATAACCCACAGTTTGAGTACAGCAACCCGGTTCCCCCTCTGGTTCTGGCCCGGCACAGCATCGCCTCCGATCGCTTCCTCACACAGGTAACGTTCTCTGTCTTTGTTAGAAACATATCCCTGGTCCCCGGCTTGAGCTTCAACCTCAGGATCCATGTATTTATGATCCTCTCCAGAATGGAAGTAGTCATCCCATACAGAGCATTTGGTCCAACTAGTTCACATGCTGATATACAAGAGAGGGAGTTACACAGTCACAAGATGGAGGAATACCGGTTCTTGTAGGTAATCATACATCCTGTCATGTACAAAATACTTTTATATGACAGTTTTTCTCCAAATTCTGACTTTTTCTCAAGATCTCAAAATGCTGACCTTTTCTCAAAATTCAGAATTTTTCTCAAAAGTCTGACCTTTTCAAAAATTCTGACTTTTCAAAAAATCTCAAAATGTTGACTTTTTCTAAAAATTATGACTTTTTCTCAATATCTTAAAATTAGGAATTTTTTTTTAAATTCTGACTTTTTCTAAAAATCTAAAAATTCTGACTTTTTCTCAAAATAGAAATCTTTCTCAAAATCTCAAAATTAGGAATTTTTCTGAATACTTAAAAATGTTAATAATCACTGGTCCCCGGCTTGAGCTTCAATCTCAGGATCCATGTATGTCTGATCCTCTCCAGAATGGAAGTAGTCATCACGGGAGGCGTGTGGCGCAGTGGATAGAGCCTTGGTGTTCGGATAAGGTTCAAACCCCACTGCAGTCCGCATGTCGTTGTGTCCCTGAGACACTTCACCCCAAAATTGCTCCTGTGGGGATTGTCCACAGTATTGAGTATGTAAGTCGCTTTGGATAAAAGCGTCTAACAAGTAACATGTAATGTAATCACATACAGAGCATCAACTAGTTCCTGAACAGTGTCCTTCACATGCTGATATCCAAGAGAGGGAGTTACACAGTCACAAGATGGAGGAATAGAAAGCAGTATTCAATGTTTACTTCAGATTAGCTCCACGTCAGAAATGAGCATGCTTGTCATATGTCTATCTCCATAGAGGCTGAATCATCATGTTAATCACATAGCTATCATATGCCTCAAACAGTCCTGATGCTCTTCTAGGTAATCATACATCCTGTCATGTTCACAGCTACAGTTGGGATACCTTTGTTATCATGCTACTCTCATATTGGAAGAGGACATTCAGGATTTTCCCAACAGTCTCTTTGGAACATTTCAGTTATTTTTGTTTGGTTTGTTCGGCTTGGCGAGAGCAATAACAGCTGTAACAAATAAGGCTTTTCTGTTCTGGTTTTTGCAGATGTACTGTTTCAAATCCATCTCAAAGCTCGCATTAATATCGTTTTTAAAAGCTGATAAACACTATTTCCCTTAATGGCTGACTAGCTGGTGAACAAACCGGCAACTAAAAAGGCAGATGTGTTTTCTCTGGAGAGGGAGGAGACCAAAACAGAGCTAAAAGTAACAATTGGATGTGCAATCATGGGTTTAACTTGTTGTAAAGTTCCCCCCTGAGGTTTCCAATAACTACCATTAGCTTCGGTCCCATTCTTACTGATCGTTATCACCAGTCTTTTTAATGGTTTGAAAGCATCTTAAGTTCTCTTTCAAAGTAAAACTGAAGAACCTGCTTGTATGCTGCACAAAAAGAGAAAGTACATTTGGTCATTAGGTGCAGAATTACACCAATTTGAGCCAGAAGCAGTGACACATCATTCATCACATCTAACAACTTCCTGGTGCATTAGTTCAGTGCTGAGGCTGCTGGTCTCAGATCTGCAGACTGAGATCTCAGAGACTTCCTGCCAATGCTGTTTAACGTCATGGAGGATCAGAGCTGATTCAGAGAGAGTCTTTTACCTAAGAGAAAGGGAAGGTGGGTGGGATGATGAATTCATTCAGGATACAGATGATTTTATTAAGCAAACACTGGAGGATTTGTCATTTGGCTTCCGAAGACAACATTAAGATTTCAACACATTTTTTGCCATATGCACAAAAGCTACTGGGTAGTGTTGGCAATGGACATCTATCCCAGGCTCTTCCAGCAGTTATAATACAATATACTTAAGAAATAAAATACATAAAAATGGTGCAAATGACCCAATGGAGCAAGTAGAAAAGCGGGAATATGTGAAATAGGTAGATAAAATAGTAAATAAATACAGTACGTTGGAATAAACTACTGCTTATTGTAATAATATATACATATGTGGGCTGCAAACAGACACTTTTCACACATCATGCATTTACCAGCCACATTAATAATCATGTTAGACAAGTAACACTAGAGCTGTAGAAGAATCACACCAATAAAAACACAAGAATTCAAAAATGCACAAATACATGCATGAAAGGAACGAGAGGTGCAGAGTGAGAAGGAAAACAGTGGTGTTGGGTTTCAGGCTTTTTTTAGAAAGTCGTGCACAGACACAGTAAGACAAAGGAAAGCATGAGAGGAAGATTTCAACAAGAAACGCAGTAAAACGATCCTGTGGAGGATGCTTTTTCTGCCCTAGTTTGGCAGGCTTTAATATTTCTGCGATGCCTTTTCAAAGAGCACTGTCACTTCAATCACATTTGTCTAACAGAATAATAATTACTGCACTTGTCAGGGGGAATACAAGGCATTAGTACTCATTAGAGTTCACTGTAATGAAGCAGCCCTTAAATTAATATTCAGCATTATTTCATTCATTGTAAAGCCAGACTGTGCGCTAGAGTTACACAGGAACTTTAATTAAATGACATTATAAATTAGTGTGAAGCCGGACTAATGTCAGGAATGACACTCTACATACTGGACATGATAAATACAAAATATGGATAAAAACACCATCTACAGTATATCCTAAAGGTTATATCATGCTATAGTGGGGAGTGAGGAGGTGGCTTTACTTTACTTCATTTATTCTGTTATGCTTTATTTCCTTAGGTTTATTTTTGTCAGAAGTCCAGTTATCATGTGTTAATAAATGCCACCTTAGTTGCACTTACTCCTGCCTATTGACCTGCTTCTTACACATCTCCTAAAGTCTCAGTTTACTGTAATTATAAGAAGAGCTAGACTGATACATTTGCCAGTTGTTTAAAGATTTATTGGGGATATACTGGTATATTAAGTACCAAGAAACTGCAGAAAAAGAAATGCAAAACCAGTTTGGAGGTTATTTAGAAACAGTGTCTTTATTTCAGTTTGTCCACATGAGCACAGACAAGTTTATTTTTCAATTGTCAGATGTCAAGATCTTATCTTGATCAATGTAATATAGTGTTTTAAACTCTCCCAACATGTATTCATAGTCATCCTGTAGCTATTAGGCTCTAGGAGAGGTGGTATCAGTGTAAAAATGAAATGAGATGTTGGGTTTTATTGTAAGAAAAAAAAAAGAATGTACCCAGTATAGAGCCCTGAGGAACCCCATAGTTGGTCGTTAAAAAGTTGTAGTATTTGTCTTTTCTTTGTGTCGGGTCAAAATTCTTAAAAATAAAATAATGGGTTGAACAGTGAACACTTATCTTAGCTTGATCATTGTAATCTAATGTTTTAAACTCTCCCAACACGTATTCATAGTCATTATTTAGCTATTAGGCTCTAAGAGAGGTGGTATCAGTGTAAAAATGAAAAGAGATGTTGGGTTTTATTGTAAATAAGAGCAGCATTTAATATAAAATGTACCCAGTATAGAGCCCTGAGGAACCCCATAGGATGAAGAGGAATCGACAACTCCTCTACTTCCCATAGTTGGTCGTTAAAAAGTTGTAGTATTTGTCTTTTCTATATGTGTCGGGTCAAAATTCTTAAAAATCAAATAATGGGTTGAAAAGTGATCTTAGCTCGATCATTGTAATCTAATGTTTTAAACTCTCCCAACATTATTCATAGACATTATTTAGCTATTAGGCATTAAGAGAGGTGGTATAAGTGTAAAATGAAGAGATTGGGTTTTATTATAAGAAAAAAAATGCATAACGTACCCAGTATAGAGCCCTGAGGAACCCCATAGTTAGTCGTCAAAAGTTGTAGTATTTGCCTTTTCTTCTGTATTTGTTTAATATCTGTCTGACAGTCTAGGTTTCTTGCTATCTCATATAGCTTCTCATCAGCACATCTTGCAGTTATTGCCAAGTCCTTTATGTCTGTTGTAACTTCCTTTATTGAAGGCAGTAAAATAATTTATTTATTTGCTTCCTGACAAAAGTTAAGGATGAAATGTTTGACATGAAATGCTTTTATTTTGAAGTGCAAGTATGTATCCTGCTCTTTCTCGTTCGAGTGAATTTTCCCCGTCTACTACCGTTCTTGTTGGAAACTGTTACAATAATATAAAGTAAAAAGACTCGCTTTGTTTTTCTTTCAAACCTGCCATTACGCAACAATGTCCTCAGCATCACCAGCAGTATGTTTCCTCCTCTCTTCAGGCGGTGAACATCATGGAGCTGGCTCTGCAGAGATACGGCAGCTATGAGAAGTTTGAACAAGCCACCGGAGGAAATCTGCTGAGCAAGAGTCGCGTCTGCCACAACGTCAAGAAGTACATGGAGAAGGAGGGCTGTGTGGGGGAGGTACGAGGATAAAAACACATGCATTTGATTTACATTCGCACAATCTCATGGTGTTGTAGTTTGATTTCAATTCCACCAAACACAGTTCTGACCATTCCCACTGCAGTCATTTAACATAAAGTCAAAAGTTGGATGTCAGATCGTCAGGAGAATCTTCATGCTTGTGATGAAGCATGAAGATTCTCCTGACGATCTGACGTTGTTTAATCAGACTTTTGCGCCACTTTCAATCCAATTTCCAGCTTGAATGAAGGATATTCTGTGTTTATGTATTATATGCCTTGCAACATTACATCCTTACTACTTTTTGCATCTTTCTACTGATTTAAAATGTAATTGTGTTCCAAAATATTTCTCTGCATGTGGTGCGAACACACGATTAGTCTTCTTTAAATTCATTTAAATCATGAATAACTCCAATTGCATTTCTGCACTTGTTCTGAAGTCATTAAGAGGCTGTTGTTTGGAGCCTGGTGTGTTGTTCTGGATGCTGACATGATATCAGATCAGCAGACAGCAGCGTCACAGCCAATCAGCTCCAGGGAGAATCAGACCTTGCAAAAAACCCAGAAGTCATCCTGCACTTTGCTTTATGTAACCACCACCAACAAAGACATGTTACATCACCAGGTTATTAATGGCCCACTGAACACATTACATTACACCACACACACACACACACACACACACACACACACACACACACACACACACACACACACACACACACACACACACACACACACACACACACACACACACACACACACACACACACACACACACACTTCGAGCATCCTTGGGAGAGTCTTAATAGGTTTAGACAGTAAATACAAGAGAGGGAATAGCGTTCAAGGAGAAACCAAACGATAAACTCACACAACTGTGTTGAGCTGAGCTACAAATAATAGTATACGTTTTTCTGTAACCAAGATTATATGTTCGCAGTCTGCATAGACACAAGGACAATGTCAATTTAATCTGCCACTGATGTATTCATGGACATTATTTGAATACATGTCCGCCTACTCAGACATTTTATTAACAAATAACAGGCAGGAGAGAGTCACAAGAACACAAGCTTTGTAACTATACCTAAGAAGACACTTATTATCATCAGTTGTCTTGCATTAGTTGTCTGTACCTCTAGTGCTAGGTAGGTGTTGATAGCTTTATTGTTGCTTTCTGGGGCTTTTATTTAAAAAACAAGCCTTTTTCCTGAGTTTCCTGTTAGGATACTTCACTGATGTTGGGAAGTTGTGGAAGTGGATTGGACAGGTTATAGGATAATATACAGCATTCATTACATTTAAATGTGAGTGTATGGTTGATGTGCCTCAGGGGGTAAAAGACTGTCCCCCAATCAGAGGGTTAGGGTTTCTCTCCCTGAATCCTACGGTCAACATGTCCAAATGTTATTGGCCAAGAAACTTAACTCCAAATTGCTTCTGTAGAACAATTGCTTTGGTTTGAAACATCAGCTAAACTGAACTCTTATGTGTGATGGAAACTTCTGAAGCAATTGGAAACAGGACTCAGAGAGATACGAGGAGAGCTGGAGCTTTGATGGCAAACACTGATGGTTTATTTGGAGCTTCGGTCGGAGAATTCACACGACATGTCACGGGCAGTGTTCGAATTACCCATTTGCTTTCGGGGGAGCCCTATTTTTTTTTTTCAGGGCCCTCGTGTGGAGCTGTCAAACTCGACCCTAACGCCGCTTACAGCCGGCCAACTAAAAGTTGTTCCGTTCACGTTGTCATTTTTAGACTCCTCCGCTTCTTTGCTTGTGAATCCAAAAGCTGCGCCAATGACTATTATTTATTTCAAGAACTTTTATTTACAGGAACTCAACATTTCTAATCTGTGTGACACAAATATGGGCTCCCCCTATTTATCTCAAAGTCGGCCTTCAGGGTAGCTCCCCCCTCTTTAGGGGAGCCAAGCTCCTCCTGGCTCCCCCCATTTCGAACAGTGGCCACGAGTTGACACAGGTTGAGATGCCAAATCAATTCTGAGGGTTCTCCTCTCTGGTAGGAGGTTTTAAGTAGTTTGCTGAGGGGAATCAACATTCTTCACTAGATAGACTAAACAGCTGGGGACACTGAATCCACTTTAGATGTCGGTTATGGCTCGGGGTCATCTACACCCCGAGAAGGATGTGTTCCAGGTGTCCCATAACAATAACTATCTCTGACCAAGAGTTGCCCGGTCATAAACTGGTAACAACAACAAAATGCTAGCGCAGCCCCTCCTTAAGGGAGATAGCGGCTGCTCAAGGCTGAGCATCGATGTCAGAGGGCGAACCCCATAGGATGAAGAGGAATCGACAACTCCTCTACTTCCCATAGTTGGTCGTTAAAAAGTTGTAGTATTTGTCTTTTCTATATGTGTCGGGTCAAAATTCTTAAAAATAAAATAATGGGTTGAACACTTATCTTAGCTCGATCCTTGTAATCTAATGTTTTAAACTCTCCCAACATGTATTCATAGACATTATCTAGCTATTAGGCATTAAGAGAGGTGGTATAAGTGTAAAATTAAAAGAGATGCTGGGTTTTATTGTAAGAAAAAAATGCATAATGTACCCAGTATAGAGCCCTGAGGAACCCCATAGTTGGTCGTTAAAAAGTTGTAGTATTTGCCTTTTTCTTTTCTTCCATATGAGTCGTCTGACTAACTTTGATTTGTTTAATATCTGTCTGATAGTCTGGGTTTCTTGCTGTCTCATATAGGAGGATAGGACATGCAGGGCAAACGATTCCCTGCCATTATGTAATATGGTGTATGTGTTAAACAGATCGTGGTGCAGGTGACGGAGGACCTGCTCTCCAGAGCCTCCATGACGGTGGTGAACAGCCGCCCGACCCTCACCATCAACATCTGCAGCGCCAGAGAGCACTGGCTGGAGGGGATGCTGCGGCACGAGATCGGTGAGGGGTTATTCTATATGTGGGGTCCTGGGGGACAATATATCCTGTATATATTCAATCTAATATTTCATATTCTATTCCTCACATACTTATGTATATATAATATCCTGTTTTATATTTCGTTACTGTAATTTTGTAATTCAACATGTATATTTTCTACTTTTTTTCAATGCTATTTTATTTCTATTGAGACATTTCTATCTTGTCTTTTCATTTTTACTGTACAATGTCTTGTGTTTTTATGCTGCTGCAACGCAAACATTACCCAAATTGGGATCAATAAAGTACTTCTTATCTTATCTTATCTGATGGTGATGCTTGAATTCAAACTTAAATTCCACCAAATGAACAGCAAGACATTTAAATATTCAAGTAAAGTACAAGTATCTCAAAGTTGTGCTTAAATACAGTACTTGAGTACATCTAGTTAGTTACTTTACACCACTGAGGATTCACAGTATTAAGATGTTGCTCACATGACGTTCATTTTGAGTGTTTACAGAAACGCCCTGTCTCTGTCCTCCAGGCACTCATTATTTAATGTTTATAACTGAAGGCAAGAAATGGAAATACTCAAGTACAAGTATCTTATTGTGCTTAAGTAATACTCAAGTACAAGTATCTTATTGTGCTTAAGTAATACTCAAGTACAAGTATCTTATTGTGCTTAAGTAATA
>JAAOOA010000332.1:170000-300000 GCA_012861695.1 Trematomus loennbergii
CACACATCAGTCTAACACACATCAGTACACAACACACACACATCATTCTATAGTAAACACACATCAGTACACAACACACACACATCAGTCTAACACACATCAGTACACAACACACACACATCAGTCTAACACACATCAGTACACAACACACACACATCAGTCTAACACACATCAGTACACAACACACACACATCAGTCTAACACACATCAGTACACAACACACACACACATCAGTCTAACACACATCAGTACACAACACACACACATCAGTCTAACACACATCAGTACAACACACACACATCATTCTATAGTAAACACACATCAGTACACAACACACACACATCAGTAACACATCAGTACACAACACACACACATCAGTCTAACACACATCATTACACAACACACACACATCAGTAACACATCAGTACACAACACACACGCATAAGTCTAACACACATCAGTACACAACCACACACACATCAGTAACACATCAGTACAAACACACACACATCAGTCTATAGTAAAACACATCAGTACACAACACACACACATCAGTCTATAGTAAACACACATCAGTACACAACACACACACATCAGTCTAACACACATCAGTACACAACACACACACATCAGTCTATAGTAACACACATCAGTACACAACACACACACATCAGTCTATAGTAAACACACATCAGTAACAACACACACACATCAGTCTATAGTAAACACACATCAGTACACAACACACACACATCAGTCTAACACACATCAGTACACAACACACACACATCAGTCTATAGTAAACACACATCAGTACACAACACACACACATCAGTCTAACACACATCAGTAGACAACACACACACATCAGTAACACATCAGTACACAACACACACGCATAAGTCTATAGTAAACACACATCAGTCTATAGTAAACACACATCAGTACACAACACACACACATCAGTCTATAGTAAACACACATCAGTACACAACACCACACATCAGTCTATAGTAAACACACATCAGTACACAACACACACACATCAGTCTAACACACATCAGTACACAACACACACACACATCAGTCTATAGTAAACACACATCAGTACACAACACACATATCATTCTATAGTAAACACACCATCAGTACACAACACACACACATCAGTCTAACACACATCAGTACACAACACACACACATCAGTACACAACACACACACACATCAGTCTATAGTAAACACACATCAGTACACAACACACACACATCAGTCTATAGTAAACACACATCAGTACACAACACACACACATCAGTCTATAGTAAACACACATCAGTACACAACACACACACATCAGTCTAACACACATCAGTACACAACACACACACATCAGTCTAACACACATCAGTACACAACACACACACATCAGTCTAACACACATCAGTACACAACACACACACATCAGTCTATAGTAAACCACATACATCAGTCTAACACACATCATTACACAACACACACACATCAGTCTAACACACATCATTACACAACACACACACATCATCTAACACACATCAGTACACAACAACACAACATCAGTCTATAGTAAACACACATACATCAGTCTAACACATCATTACACAACACACACACATCAGTCTAACACACATCATTACACAACACACACACATCAGTCTAACACACATCATTACACAACACACACACATCAGTCTAACACACATCATTACACAACACACACACATCAGTCTAACACACATCATTACACAACACACACACATCAGTCTAACACACATCAGTACACAACACACACACATCAGTCTAACACACATCATTACACAACACACACACATCAGTCTAACACACATCATTACACAACACACACACATCAGTCTAACACACATCATTACACAACACACACACATCAGTCTAACACACATCATTACACAACACACACACATCAGTCTAACACACATCAGTACACAACACACACACATCAGTCTAACACACATCAGTACACACACACACATCATTCTATAGTAAACACACATCAGTACACAACACACACACATCAGTCTAACACACATCATTACACAACACACACACATCAGTAACACATCAGTACACAACACACACACATCAGTCTAACACACATCATTACACAACACACACACATCAGTAACACATCAGTACACAACACACACGCATAAGTCTAACACACATCAGTACACAACACACACACATCAGTAACACATCAGTACACAACACACACACATCAGTCTATAGTAACACACATCAGTACACAACACACACACATCAGTCTATAGTAAACACACATCAGTACACAACACACACACATCAGTCTAACACACATCAGTACACAACACACACACATCAGTCTATAGTAAACACACATCAGTACACAACACACACACATCAGTCTAACACACATCAGTACACAACACACACACATCAGTCTATAGTAAACACACATCAGTACACAACACACACACATCAGTCTATAGTAAACACACATCAGTACACAACACACACATCAGTCTAACACACATCAGTACACAACACACACACATCAGTCTATAGTAAACACACATCAGTACACAACACACACACATCAGTCTACACACATCAGTACACAACACACACGCATAAGTCTATAGTAAACACACATCAGTCTATAGTAAACACACATCAGTACACAACACACACCATCAGTCTATATAAACACACATCAGTACACAACACACACACATCAGTCTATAGTAAACACACATCAGTACACAACACACACACATCAGTCTAACACACATCAGTACACAACACACACACATCAGTCTATAGTAAACACACATCAGTACACAACACACATATCATTCTATAGTAAACACACATCAGTACACAACACACACACATCAGTCTATAGTAAACACACATCAGTACACAACACACACACATCAGTCTAACACACATCAGTACACAACACACACACATCAGTACACAACACACACACACATCAGTCTATAGTAACACACATCAGTACACAACACCCACACATCAGTCTATAGTAAACACACATCAGTACACAACACACACACATCAGTCTATAGTAAACACACATCATTACACAACACACACACACACATCAGTCTATAGTAAACACACATCAGTACACAACACACACACATCAGTCTATAGTAAACACATCAGTACACAACACACACACATCAGTCTATAGTAAACACACATCAGTACACACACACACACATCAGTCTATAGTAAACACACATCAGTACACAACACACACACATCAGTCTATAGTAAACACACATCAGTACACAACACACACACATCAGTCTATAGTAAACACACATCAGTACACAACACACACAGAACAAGGTGTAACAAAAATAATCAAAGATGACAGGAATAATACTTCCATGGTTTTATGAGAAACTGAATATAGCAGACTGAACCTTGAACCATTGAGGAGACTGGAAATTAAGTGTTTGTGGTGAAATACACCCAGATCTCCACTAGATGGCAGCATCACATAATGCATGTTTTAAGAACTGCAGAAATGATTTAAAGTGGACCTATCATGCTATATTTGAATAATATGAGTGTAGGACCATACCTATATAGGCATATTATACTTTCTTTTTCAAAATACCAAACAGATCATGCATTTTAGCCATGCCTCATTGCTCAATTTGACATTTTTTAGCTCTGTGTTTGTAAGGCAGATTCAGTGAGAACAGCACCACCTACAGGCCTGGCATATGTACTACAGCGTCTCCAGCGCTTTCGAACGGCAATGGCCGTGGCTGTCTCCTCCTGATTGGTGGAGTTGGCCCAATAGCCGTAGCGCCACCGTCCTGAAGTCAGGACAGTGTTCAAATCTGGATCAGTTTTTATCAGATCCGTTGCAGCCCCTTTTTTAGAGATTTGGGTATGGAGGAAAATAGAGAGGGTTGTGTTTTCTGACACTTGGTGAGTTCCTGGAACACCGGGGACACATATTCATGTAGAAAAGACGTACAAAAGTGCATTTTGCATGATAGGTCCCCTTTAAGTACCTTAATATGTACTTAAGAAAAGTAGATGAGTAAATAAACTTCAGTTGCTTTATACTACTTTCAAATCTGTGATTGCTGCTTAATATTCAAAGCAATTATTGACTTTCCGTTTATGCAGCAGGTCTTCAAATAAATCAGCAAAATCAATGTCAGTGAATGTTTGAAAGCTTGGATTTGTTAACGTTTTCCCTCAGGTTTTATTCATGCAAGTGGAAGTATTAAGTAGTGTAAATTAAAATACTTGAGTATCTGATACTGTGGATATTTCCCATGAATGAAAGTTGAGTCGGAAGCAGAGCAAGTATTAATTCTCTTTATTTAACATAGAAAACGTTTGGCACATTCTGCTAAAGAACATTTTTGTAAGAACGTTAATATTAATATTAAGTCTGTTATGGCTCTACGACCAGTTTCTATCACACTGATCAATAAAAACCCCAAAGGCAACGCGGCTCTTCATCACAATCAGAGTCTTCATCAGTCTTCCTCTCAGAGTCCTCTTCCTCGTCCTCCTCTTCCCCCTCTTCCTCTCCTCTTCCTCACCTCTCGTGTTTGGGCACGATGTCTCGCTCCACGATGCTCGGTCGGACTCAGTTCTTTTGGGGAAACTTCGGTGTAAAACTCAGCCACCAGGGGGCAGTGATCAGAGGCGACTCCTCCCACGACCAGTTATCAGGGATCCAGGATTAGTCAGACCCTCCCTCACCACCAGGAAGTGACCTGAGGGGGGGGGGGAGAGAGGAGAGGAGAGGAGAGGGAGGAGAGGAGAGGAGAGAGGAGAGGAGGGAGAGGAGAGGAGAGGAGAGAGAGGAGAGGAGAGGAGAGGAGAGGAGAGGGAGAGGAGAGGAGAGGAGAGGAGAGGAGAGGAGAGGAGAGGAGAGGAGAGGAGAGGAGAGAAGAGAAGAGAAGAGAGAGAGGAGAGGAGGGAGAGGAGTTGTTTACATTAGCAAGCAGCGCTAACACTCAGAGCTAACCTGTACTGGAGAGAGTGTGTGTAAAGAAGCTACTGACCCAGAAGTGAAACAGAGGATATGAGGCATGGCTAGAATGGGTGATCTGTTTGGTATTTTGAGCAAAACACTTCAGACATGTTTTTTTCATATATTTTTATATATCTGAGACCTACAATATATGTCTAAAAATAGTATAATAGGAGACCTTTTAATTGACTTGTACCTAATGACTTAATATCTGTAGCTAAGGTACCTGAGTAGCTTCTAATTGACCTATAAACTATTTACTTAATATCTGTAGCTAAGGTACCTGAGTAGCTTCTAATTGACCTGTAACTATTTACTTAATATCTGTAGCTAAGGTACCTGAGTAGCTTCTAATTGACCTGTAACTATTTACTTAATATCTGTAGCTAAGGTACCTGAGTAGCTTCTAATTGACCTGTAACTAATTACTTAATATCTGTAGCTAAGGTACCTGAGTAGCTTCTAATTGACCTGTAACTATTTACTTAATACTGTAGCTAAGGTACCTGAGTAGCTTCTAATTGACCTGTAACTAATTACTTAATATCTGTAGCTAAGGTACCTGAGTAGCTTCTAATTGACCTGTAACTATTTACTTAATATCTGTAGCTAAGGTACCTGAGTAGCTTCTAATTGACCTGTAACTATTTACTTAATATCTGTAGCTAAGGTACCTGAGTAGCTTCTAATTGACCTGTAACTAATTCCTTAATATCTGTAGCTAAGGTACCTGAGTAGCTTCTAATTGACCTGTAACTATTTACTTAATATCTGTAGCTAAGGTACCTGAGTAGCTTCTAATTGACCTGTAACTATTTACTTAATATCTGTAGCTAAGGTACCCGAGTAGCTTCTAATTGACCTGTACTATTTACTTAATATCTGTAGCTAAGGTACCTGAGTAGCTTCTAATTGACCTGTAACTATTTACTTAATATCTGTAGCTAAGGTACCTGAGTAGCTTCTAATTGACCTGTAACTATGTACTTAATATCTGTAGCTAAGGTACCTGAGTAGCTTCTAATTGACCTGTACCTATTTACTTAATATCTGTTAGCTAAGGTACCTGAGTAGCTTCTAATTGACCTGTAACTAATTACTTAATATCAGTAGCTAAGGTACCTGAGTAGCTTCTAATTGACCTGTAACTATTGACTTAATATCTGTAGCTAAGGTACCTGAGTAGCTTCTAATTGACCTGTAACTATTGATTAATATCTGTAGCTAAGGTACCTGAGTAGCTTCTAATTGACCTGTAACTATTGACTTAATATCTGTAGCTAAGGTACCTGAGTAGCTTCTAATTGACCTGTAACTATTGACTTAATATCTGTAGCTAAGGTACCTGAGTAGCTTCTAATTGACCTGTAACTATTGACTTAATATCTGTAGCTAAGGTACCTGAGTAGCTTCTAATTGACCTGTACCTATTGACTTAATATCTGTAGCTAAGGTACCTGAGTAGATCTTCCTGAGGAGCGGCTCAGCCAGATGTTGTCAAGCAGCCGGAGCCTGAGGGCAGGAGGTGCTGATGTTCGTGAAGGTGGAGGAGCTCAGCAGGGGGGAGAGCTTCTCTCTCCTCAGGACCTCCAGCTGTGAGGGGGGGGAGGAGCCAAAATCTCCAGAACCACCAGCTCCTTCTCGCCTGGAGACAAGAAGAGAGGTGAGATTAACACAGAGAAGGGGTACGATGCACACACAGTACTATCCCTGAACTAGGAACTTTGCAGAATCCAAATCAAATGTTAGTTTAATAATATACATTTTTTCTGTAATCTCGACTAAGGATAACTTTCCACTAAGTGTAATTGAATAGTGATTGTCTTTCTGTAGCGGTTTTGACCTAACGTGGCTTCACATCTCACACATTTCTCCATTCTGTCATTAAAGTGTGATCTGTTTCTCCACGCTGTGAATCCATCACTGTGTCTGACAGGTACGGAAGCCTTGAAGGTCAAATTAAAAATGTTTTTCAAGTCTGATTTCTCGGCTGTGTTTCCCTGGATAATAGCTTCAGTAATGTGTAAATAAGGGTCCCCAGGTGTCTCAGTGTGCAGATGACCTCTGAGTGTGTCCTGCAGAGCGGGGGGAAACTCTTTGTGTCCTCGATGTGAAGATTCTTCCCGTTTGATTTGAAGAAGCGACGCTCTGCAGGTGAACGTTCAGCAGCGTCAGGTCGTAGGATCCCACCTGAGGAGAGAGTCAGATAACCTTTATTCAACATGACAACGTTTTCATTGGTCAATATAATAATATTCAAACTAAAGGAACCAGCCTGTGTTGAAAGTGTAAGAAGTAGAAAGTACAGGTATTTGTGTTCAAAATGTGAGAAGTAGAAAGTACAGATATTTGTGTTCAAAAATGTAAGAAGTAGAAAGTACAGATATTTGTGTTCAAAATGTAAGAAGTAGAAAGTACAGGTATTTGTGTCAACATGTGAGAAGTAGAAAGTACAGGTATTTGTGTTCAAAAGTAAGAAGTAGAAAGTACAGGTATTTGTGTTCAAAATGTAAGAAGTAGAAAGTACAGGTATTTGTGTTCAACATGTAAGAAGTAGAAAGTACAGGTATTTGTGTTCACATGTGAGAAGTAGAAAGTACAGGTATTTGTGTTCAAAATGTAAGAAGTAGAAAGTACAGGTATTTGTGTTCAAAATGTAAGAAGTAGAAAGTACAGGTATTTGTGTTCAACATGTAAGAAGTAGAAAGTACAGGTATTTGTGTTCAACATGTAAGAAGTAGAAAGTACAGGTATTTGTGTTCAACATGTAAGAAGTAGAAAGTACAGGTATTTGTGTTCAAAATGTAAGAAGTAGAAAGTACAGGTATTTGTGTTCAAAGTGTAAGAAGTAGAAAGTACGGTATTTGTGTTCAAAATGTAAGAAGTAGAAAGTACAGGTATTTGTGTTCAAATGTAAGAAGTAGAAAGTACAGGTATTTGTGTTCAACATGTAAGAAGTAGAAAGTACAGGTATTTGTGTTCAAAATGTAAGAAGTAGAAAGTACAGGTATTTGTGTTCAAAATGTAAGAAGTCAAAGTAAAAGTCGTCAGAAAAACAAGTAGTGGAGTAAAGTACTGATACCAGAAACATGTACTTAAGTACAGTAACGAAGTATTTGTACTCCACTACTTCCCATCTCTACCCTGAACACATTAGCCTCAGTTTAGAGGATTGCATCCATAATAACTCACAGTGAAGTGGGCGAGGTAGGGTCGACAGTGGGGGGGATTCCCGTTGCCGTTGGTGACCGGAGACTCCAAGATGGCGGCGTCTCTCAGCTCGATTCCCGACGACGAGTCCCACAGGAAGCCGGAGAAACTCACTCCTGGGACAGGTGCATTGTGGGAAATGTAGTCAGATAATATATGAACTCCACAGAGAACTACACACTTCTTCTTTAGTCTCTTTTCTTAAACCAGATTTTCTACATATTGCACCCACTCTCTACCTCACGGCGATTACATTTAATTAAATTAACCTTTGTGTAATGTATATACTCTCTAGTTTTATATATATATGTTTAGTGCTAGTTGGTAGAGTATTCTTTAGATACTATAATGTGCGAAATGTAGTCAGATAATATATCCCCACAGAGAACTACACACTTCTTTAGTCTCTTTTTTTAAATCAGATTGTCTACATATTGAACTCACTCTCTACCTCACTGCAATATTTAAATTAACCTTGTGTATACTCTCCTATGTTTATATATATGTGTTTAATTGTTACTTAATCCATCCAAACACCTGAACTTCTGAAAGAACATCCATAAACATTCATCTGTTTGCATCTTACAAATGACCTAACCCTTTGTTCTATGTCCTAAAGATATGTTGGAGGAGTTTTTCATCGACATATCTAAACTGTAGCTGCTGTACAAATGACACTAAAGCCTTGAATCTTCATCGTGTACTTTCTAGATACTTTAATTAGGGCTGTGCAATTAATCGTATTTTAATCTCGATTACGATTTTGGCTTGCAACGATTACGAAAACAATGTAATCGAAATAAAACGATTATTATTTTATAAAAAAAAAAAAAAAAATGTTATTTTTTTTTTTTTTATTGGTTTTCTGTTGAACTATACTTAAAGTTCAGGGTAATCAACTGTTAAAAACATACTGTTCACATTTTTTTTTTCAATATATGGATGTTTTCAAAGTAAATGGAATCGTTTTTAATAATCGATATCAATTATTGACCAAAATAATCGAGATTATGATTTTTGCCATAATCGCACAGCCCTAACTTTAATGGTATTTCCGTACCTTGCTGGATTGAGCGGTGGGTTTTTTCAGACACCAAACTCTTCCAAAGCCCTCGAGGTCTTTTCCACTTCCTCACGCTGGGCAGCGTTCCCTGATTTAACTCCAAACAGAACTGAAAAACACAGAGAGACGTTTTATCAGAACCGCACAGACACAGATTCCTTTCATGTAGTTCACTTCTTATTCCTGCTGTGATGTGAACGGGGATTGAAGTTTCACTTCTGCCAGATCCTTCAGACAGAGAACAGGAGTTTGTTTGCTAAATGTCAACAGTAGATGAAGGAAGTAGATCACATAAAGACAAAATAACTGATAAACACAGTCAGTCACTTTATCCAGAGTAGCTTCTCAGAAATCAAGCTAACTATGCTAACGTCACTTTAGACCAGGGGGGTCAAACTCAAATACACAGTGGGCCAAAATAAAAAAATGGGTACTAGTCGAGGGCCGGACTGGTTCAATGTTTATTGCAGTACTTATTGAAATGAACTTATTGCACATATTAAACTGGAACTAACAAAGCTTAAATGATTGCCTATAAAAACAACATTAAACATTAAATAATCAGTTGCCTTAATTTCTTATTACATTACATGACATGTCACTTGTTAGACGCTTTTATCCAAAGCGACTTACATACTCAATACTGTGGACAATCCCCACAGGAGCAATTTGGGTAAAGTGTCTCAGGGACACAACGACATGCTGACTGCAGTGGGGTTTGAACCTGTGACCCCCCACCAACGCACAACCCACTGCGCCACACGCCTCCTCTATGATTACATTTTCCCACAGGCCAACAACAGCTTCAAAAAAACTATTTCCCTCAAAGAACCAAAACATGCCCTGTTGTCTCAAGAAAAAAGTGCAGAAGGAAACATCCATGTAAACTCAGTGTGCTGCTCTGTGATGCTAGTTCAGATACTTGGCATCTCATCTTTGGGTGCAAGTTCATCAATGTTTGGGGTCAGGCTCTGAGCTGAGGAGACCCTCAGGATTGAGTGAAGGTGTGCGTGCAATATACCGGCGGGCCAGATCTAATAGCAATTAGAAATTATCCTGAGGGCCGAAATTAAATCCTGCCTGATTTGGCCCCCGGGCCTTGAGTTTGACACATGTGCTTTAGACTCTAGAGAGAGCTGAAGTCACTCAATCAGTTTAGGAAAAGTTAAAAGAGAATAGTCAGGTACTGTGATGAAGTCAGTCAAAGTATTAGATTAAATGACTACTGTAATTACTTGTTAAAACATTTTGTAAAAAGCTCTTTATCTAACAGAAATATATCAAGTGTTTCGTTAGCTTATGCTAGGGTTCTTAAATGGAGTTTTTTTTGTGCCATCAATTATGTTTCCATAACTTGGATAAAGACAGGACTGGGTTTGAACATCAATTACTTATTAGATCTGAAGTAAACCAGAGATATTTCAAACAAAAAAAACACTGAAATGAATCTGATGCTATTTAAAGCTACAATGCTACATGGAGAGTAAAACATATTATATAAGAAACAGGTATATGGAGAATATCCATTTAAACTTACTTTACATTGGGATATTTATAATGTATATATGATTATTTCTATATAAAGCACCAGATTATTGAGTACAGTTATCTAACATGTTTACATTACAGGTCAGTAAAAACAGTTATTAAGGCGGTCATTTCTCATGTTTACAATGGAAAGATGAAGATAAGGGTTAATAGCACACAAGCAAAAAGAGACATGATGAATTATTATAAAGCCAGTAAAAACAGACGGGATATCTCAGTATTACATGGAAATGATGTCAAATGCTAAAGAAAATGACCTTTTAATGCATATTTGTATCAGATGTCCTGAACAGAGTTATTTCTGCCTCTAATGAAAGTCTTGTTGTTCAGTCGAAGCTCTGAGGACACTGTGAGTCGATGCTAATGAGAATCAGAGCGTTAAATATCACCCTCGCCCCCAGAGGAGCTGAGATACATAAAGACTGAGTGTTAAAAGGATGTTAATCTGAGGGTTAAACACCAGCGCTCTGTTCACACCAGCATCCAGAGGCTCTGCAGAGGAACTGGAAACAAGTTCAGTGCCTGTAATACACTCAGAGGGAAGTGTAGAGACCACAGAGGACAGGAAGAGACACTGAAAGAAGACGGAGAATAGGGATCTGACTCCACCAGGGATCTGATCATGTGTTATAACATGTTTTAAACACATATTTAGACTGAAATAATGGGTTTGGGGTCCTTTAGGGTCCGTTTTTAGATTTAATGTCCTCAGAGGGAAGTTGATTTTCACAGCTCTGTTCATGAACATAGTGTACATACCATATATATTACTTTACAAAGCCCCCCTACCTCACAGACCGGCTGCACCACCACACCCCTTCCCCCTACCTCACAGACCTGCTGCACCACCACACCCCTTCCCCTGCCTCACAGACCTGCTGCACCACCACACCCCTTCCCCCTAGTCACAGACCTGCTGCACCACCACCCCTTCCCCCTACCTCACAGACCTGCTGACCACCACACCCCTTCCCTACCTCACAGACTGCTGCACCACCACACCCCTTCCCCTACCTCACAGACCTGCTGCACCACCACACCCCTTCCCTACCTCACAGACCTGCTGCACCACCACACCCTTCCCCCTGCCTCACAGACCTGCTGCACCACCACACCCCTTCCCTACTCACAGACCTGCTGCACCACCACACCCTTCCCTACCTCACAGACCTGCTGCACCACCACACCCCTTCCCCCTGCCTCACAGACCTGCTGCACCACCACACCCCTTCCCCCTACCTCACAGACCTGCTGCACCACCACACCACCCTTCCCCCTGCCTCACAGACCTGCTGCACCACCCCCCCCAACAGACCTGCTGCACCACCACACCCCTTCCCCCTGCCTCACAGACCTGCTGCACCACCCCCCCCAACAGACCTGCTGCACCACCACACCCCTTCCCCTACCTCACAGACCTGCTGCACCACACACCCCTTCCCCCTGCCTCACAGACCTGCTGCACACCACACACCCTTCCCCCTGCCTCACAGACCTGCTGCACCACCACAACCCCTTCCCCTACCTCACATACCTGCTGCACCACCACACCCTTCCCCCTACCTCACAGACCTGCTGCACCACACACCCTTCCCCCTACCTCACAGACCTGCTGCACCACACACCCCTTCCCCTACCTCACAGACCTGCTGCACCACCACACCCCTTCCCCCTGCCTCACAGACCTGCTGCACCACCACACCCCTTCCCCCTACCTCACAGACCTGCTGCACCACCACACCCCTTCCCCTGCCTCACAGACCTGCTGCACCACCACACCCCTTCCCCCTACCTCACAGACCTGCTGCACCACCACACCCCTTCCCCCTGCCTCACAGACCTGCTGCACCACCACACCCCTTCCCCTTCCCCCTACCTCACAGACCTGCTGCACCACCACCCCCTTCCCCCTACCTCACAGACCTGCTGCACCACCACACCCCTTCCCCCTACCTCACAGACCTGCTGCACCACCACACCCCTTCCCCCTGCCTCCGCTCATCAGAAGCCAACCTCCTATCCATCCTCACCCGCATCAAGCACCGGACCTGGGGGGACAGAGCCTTCTCCGTCGCTGCCCCCTCCCTCTGGACCTCACTCCCCCAACCCATCAGAGACTGCCCTGACCTCACCACCTTCAAAACACTCACAAGACTCACCTCTTCAATCTGGCTTTAATGTGTGTTTGTTTTTTCACTATATCCGTAAAGCATCTTTGAGCACCTCTAAAAGCGCTAACAAATAAATCTATTATTTTATATTATTATTATTATTATTTATTGTATTCAATATGTTCTAAACCACATGTTTTGGGAACATTTAGTCGTTAGGGTTAGATTGGTTAGTGTTTTTGAGTTTGTTAGGATGTTATTAATATACATTATATTGTGTTAGTTCTCTATTCCCAAAATTCAGATATCAGGATTTCCCCTTTTCACTTTTCTTCATTATGACTGTACTTTTTAAACTGTTGGTGAATTAAATGAATTCAATCTGCACTGAGAACACATATTGGGGTGCAGACTATACACTGAAAGATGAATTATTTAATACAGGTCTTTTCATATTGTGATTATATAACTTTAATATGTTGAATATGTTATTTTGAAGGGCTTTTTTCCTGATCCTAACTTAGTGTTGAAGGATTCAGGAGGTCATATGATGTTGTAGTTTGTAAAGCATATAGCCTACTGATGCACAGCAATAAAATCTGTGCACACAATTTCATTTAAAAACTCTAATTTGTGTAGTTTTAACTTCTCCTGGTCTGCATCCACACATACATCTGGGTTTGGGTTACACTACAGATCTCTCCTGTTCATGGCGGCTCCAGAGTATTTGTGTTGGGTAATCTATGGTAGGCTAACCCATACCGTGGTGGGGCTCAAATCAGTATTTGCAATGTATTACATACACGCTATATCGCCCCCCTTGACAGTGAAACGCCACGCGTGAGGTTTAGATTATTTCCCTGTCTCAATCAAAATGGAACTGTATGAAATAAAACGGCACATTTGTCTTGTAGTAAATAAAAAGGGATCACTGTGAACGTGACGTATGATAGGACACGTTGAAGATCCAATGGGGATACTGAATGGCGGGTTCCGATTGATCTCTTCAGTAAGGCGTGACGCAGACCCAACGTTGCGTTGCTCTGATTGGCTGTAGGTCTATTCAAATTGCATTCGGAGGCATTTTGATCTGACCGCGGCTGCGCTGATATTATAACGCCAGAGAATTTCCACCCTTTAGTGTATAAAACTCCCCACTACTTAAAGGAGAGGTGTCATGGCCATTTCCACTGATCATAATTCCATTGTTGAGGTATACTAAAATAGATTTATACTGTGCATTTTTCCAAACTCACATTGGTTTCTCATACAGCATCTCTGTAAACTACTTGTATTCACTGAATTTCACTATTTGCCTTTAACGGCTCGTTGTAGCTCCAAAAGCTCCAGCCCCCACCCCCCTCCTGTGAGCCACAGTGTGCTCTGATTGGTCGGGACGTTGTGAATCGCGCTGAGCTCCGTGAGGTGTTGCTTCCTTGTTTAGGATACATAGCGAAACACAGCCAAACTCATCCTGAGCACACACAAACTCACATCCGAAGTAAAAACAATAAGTGTGGCTTGATATTGAGTAAGAAAAAGGTTGATAAACGCTGTGAGAATGGGTCTGCAAGAGAATTTTGCCGCGATCCCAACTGTCTGTTATCAGCCTGCAGCCAGGGAGGAGAAATCAGCTGAGCGCCCTCCCTGCACACAGATGTGTGTGTGAGGAAGTCGTGGATCGGTCAATTTGGACCAATCAGCGGGGGCTTAACGTAACGGCTCCGCGGACGTAACGTAACGGCTCTTCGGATTGGTCCATTTCGTTCCGGGTACCGCATGACATCAGGCGGTACCGAAGAATCAAATGGCCAGTGACGTATCTCCAACGAGGCGTTTTGGGGAGGTATTTTCTGTGTTAGAGTTTTACTCGCTACAGGTGTACTTTGAGGGTTTTGACTCTGCACACCGTTTACATGCATAAAAACCTTCATAACACACAAGGGGACGGGTAATAACCGGAAAAGCATGACATGGGAGCTTTAAGACTACTCCTTGCACCCCTCTTCTATAAGCCCGAATGGTCTCAACCATATTGCATCAGTAACGTGCACTTGTTACAGCAGGATCAGTTTGTGTGTTGTGGAAACGACCCGTATATTTTCGCAGACCGTGTTCTCAACATTTAGCATTTTGCTTATTATTTAATTGAATTTGCTTACTTTAACATCACTTTTCATGGTGGGCTAAGGTGGGCTAAGGTGGGGCTATGGTGGGGCTAAGCCATTTCTTGGTAGGCTGTAGCCTACCCCAGCCATACCCCGCCACTGCTCCTGTTACATTGTGTCCTCTCACAAGAGCATTACAGAGATAACACTAAATACAACTGATTCAAAGTTAGTCAAGCACCTCTGGGCTATAATAAGAAATCCAATCACAAGGCCTTGCATCGCTGAGTCAGTCATGATATCCATAAAAAGGTGATTTCATTCTGCCACAAGGTGAGAAACTCAACATTATTTATATCAGCTGAAAAAGGAAGAAATATGGATTCTTCACAGGAACAACTTTGTAAAAACAGCCTCATAATTCACTGAAGTGTGGAGGCAGCGTTCAGGGACAGAAACAAGACACCGGATCATTTCTAACAGCCAGGATTTATCTGTCTGATAACTAGAATGAGTGGAAGTCAACAGTTCAGACGGAGGATCTCAAAGTAACTGAGGGAGGATTATTTCACCATTAAGACGACAGATTTAAGGTGTAAAGATAAGGTTGTTTTTTGTATTTTATTCACCAGGATCTTACCAAACAAGACCCTCCTTTCACCCTGAGACGTCATTGGAGCCATGGGTTGTATAAATGAAATCATTAGAGCATCTTGAATTTGTCTTTTCAATTATTTAAATGGCTCGACGCTGTTTTTGAGCCTGTTTTTTTATTGTTATCATCGCCATAATCTGGCCTCCTATTTTAAACATCCAGGATGATCATGTTTATCTCTCATCGAGTCATTCTGTCCTTTTCTTAACGTCATGGTTTGGTACCTGCCTCTAAGAGCAGAGACTCTGGACGAAAAAGTCAAAATCTAAATATGGAGAAATGTCAACATTCGGAGAAAAAGTCAAAGATCTGAAAAAGTTGGAAATTATTTATTTATTTATTGAACTCGTGTTTTTAAAGTTTTTTGAGGTGACGGAGCAGAGTTATTAGAGATGTGTCAACAACCTGAACTTAAAAACGTTCAATGTGCTTTAGTTATCAGAACAATGTCCTCGAGACTTTAAAGGTGGGTATGTAATTTATTTCAGAAACACTTTTTGTTATATCCATGGAATGCTCTTAACATCCGATAGCAATGAATAAATTAAATACTTTGACAATACATAAAAAAATGTCATCTGTGGAAGCCGTGGCGCTGTAAAAAGCACGACCAATCATCTGTAAGGAAGTCTGAAGGAAGGGGCAGATTTTTTTCCGGTTGTGTACTTTCAAATTCTCGCGCACTCGAGCTGGTTTCTCCATTCTTACCTACCCTACCTTTAAGTCACAGACCTCTTACGTTCCTGCCATAACTGATACAGCCACTAGATGTCACCAAAACACGTGACATTTCCAGAAGTGTAGGAAACATCAAGCTCACTACAGGTAAAGTGGTGCAAGCATCACATGCTCCATCTTGATATGACTAATGGCATTATTGCCCGGACAGGTCTTGAAGAAAATATGCAAAAAAATAGTTTGTTCACGTTAGCATTTTTCTATTTCCTCTATTAAGTCTTCTTAAAGCAAAATATGTTGGCATCTTTTAGCCAAATTATTTATTCTAATCCTAATCTATTGTATCCTGAAATACTGCTCAAGAGGACGCCCTCAATAACCATTGTTTCATGTTTATTCATTTAGTTTAGCGGCTGTTTTGTGTCGTGTCCAGCCTACTTAGGGAAAAGCATAAAGAACTTTAGTTTGTAAAGTACAGTATGCGTGTGTGTGTGTGTGTGTGTGTGTGTGTGTGTGTGTGTCATCTACAGTATACTGTTCTGTTTTCAGTCTCATGAGGCTGATTTAATAAGGCTAAAACAACAACCTCTCTACTGTCCAACAAACAGCATGAACCCTGTGACCTGCAGAGAGCTGAGGGTGCTGCCAGTACACTGACAACAACAAGGACAGAGTGTGTGTGTGTGTGTGTGTGTGTGTGTGTGTGTGTGTGTGTGTGTGTGTGTGTGTGGTGTGTAAAAGGGAAGGTACTCATTTAGTTATGGCATGGTGATTACTGTATTTGCACAGAAAAGCAATCTTCAGATAGGATCATGTGACCTCTAACTGTTCCAACTTGAATGATCTAGAGCTGCTGTTAATGAAGACATAACGTCCTGGTACAGAGTCGTTATTAAATATAATGGTTTAGAGAGAGAGAGTTTAACACATGATGGTTACTTTTGTATTTGCACTGTTTGATAGTAACACTCTTTAAACTCCAGCGTGACTCATCATGAGTTTCTGACTCACCACAGAGAGAGAGAGTTCCTTAGAAACAACCCACACACACACACACACACACACACCACACACACACACACACACACACAACACACACAACACACCACACACACACACACACACACACACACACCCACACACACACACACACACACACACACACACACAACCTTAAGTACCCTTTCCAATGCATCACAATGTGAAATGTGAATGTTGCATCAGACATTACATTTCATTTCATTTAGCTGACACTTTATCCAAAGCGACTTACAATGACCAATTACAGGGACATCCTCCTGGAGTAAACTAAGGGCTAAGTGCCTTACTCAAGGGCACACTAGTGGTGGTGTTCCTGCTGGGATTTGAACTCACAACCTTCCAATCTTCAGCCCACCTCACTATCCATTAGCCACACCACTAATCCCAATCAGAAAATCAGATTTAGGTTTCTTTTTTGGTTGTTTCTTTTCCTTGACACTTGGCCATCTTTCTATAAGCTTTTAATAATTAATTTGACTTTAAATGCAGTATAAGGTTAATTATGCCCACTTTTATGCCCAAATCAGCCACCAGAGGACAGAAAGAAGACAGTAAACTGCAGGAATCATTGAGGAGAAACTCTGCAGTGTTTCCTCTGATCCAGAGCGACTCTCCCTCTGCTTCTGAATCTCTGCGCTGACCTACTTCCTCTGCAGACATCAGAGTGACACCCACAGGTGCTGACTGTGTATAAACAGTCATGTGGAGAGAGAGGAACAACTGACATTTAAAACACTCTGTGAAAATGCACAGAAGATCTGACTGTACTGCAGACTCTACATGTTAGTGCTTCTGTTCAGAGTGGGAAGTAGTGGAGTACAAATACTTCGTTACTGTACTTAAGTACATTTTTCTGGTATCAGTACTTTACTCCACTACTTATTTTTCTGACGACTTTTTACTTTTACTTCTTACATGTTGAACCAAATACCTGTACTTTCTACTTCTTACATGTTGAACACAAATACCTGTACTTTCTACTTCTTACATGTTGAACACAAATACCTGTACTTTCTACTTCTTACATGTTGAACACAAATACCTGTACTTTCTACTTCTTACATGTTGAACACAAATACCTGTACTTTCTACTTCTTACATGTTGAACACAAATACCTGTACTTTCTACTTCTTACATGTTGAACACAAATACCTGTACTTTCTACTTCTTACATGTTGAACACAAATACCTGTACTTTCTACTTCTTACATGTTGAACACAAATACCTGTACTTTCTACTTCTTACATGTTGAACACAAATACCTGTACTTTCTACTTCTTACATGTTGAACACAAATACCTGTACTTTCTACTTCTTACATGTTGAACACAAATACCTGTACTTTCTACTTCTTACATGTTGAACACAAATACCTGTACTTTCTACTTCTTACATGTTGAACCAAATACCTGTACTTTCTACTTCTTACATGTTGAACACAAATACCTGTACTTTCTACTTCTTACATGTTGAACACAAATACCTGTACTTTCTACTTCTTACATGTTGAACACAAATACCTGTACTTTCTACTTCTTACATGTTGAACACAAATACCTGTACTTTCTACTTCTTACATGTTGAACACAAATACCTGTACTTTCTACTTCTTACATGTTGAACACAAATACCTGTACTTTCTACTTCTTACATGTTGAACACAAATACCTGTACTTTCTACTTCTTACATGTTGAACACAAATACCTGTACTTTCTACTTCTTACATGTTGAACACAAATACCTGTACTTTCTACTTCTTACATGTTGAACACAAATACCTGTACTTTCTACTTCTTACATGTTGAACACAAATACCTGTACTTTCTACTTCTTACATGTTGAACCAAATACCTGTACTTTCTACTTCTTACATGTTGAACACAAATACCTGTACTTTCTACTTCTTACATGTTGAACACAAATACCTGTACTTTCTACTTCTTACATGTTGAACACAAATACCTGTACTTTCTACTTCTTACATGTTGAACACAAATACCTGTACTTTCTACTTCTTACATGTTGAACACAAATACCTGTACTTTCTACTCACATTTCCCAAACAGGCTGGTTCCTTTAGTTTGAATGTGTGTTTGGTGGCGTGATCATTATTATTTAGAGTCATTGCGTGCCTATTGATTTGAACACGATCCGTGTATCCATCATTTCCTGGTCTTCTCTAAAGAAGAGGGACCAATGAAAACGTTGTCATGTTGCCGTTGTTCAGCATGGAAACATTCATTAGCTAACAATGACATTATTGTTCTATTAATATAAAGGGAGGTCAGGTACTCTTTAAAACAGCTGCTAGTTATGGGTACTTTTTACTGAAGTACATTTCAAAGCCCTCTTTACTTTTACTTGAGTAAAGAAGTTTAGTCAGTACTTCTACTTTCACCAGAGTATTTTTAAACACGAGTATCTGTACTTCTACTTGAGTAAAGGATGTGTGTACTTCTACTTGAGTAAAGGATGTGTGTACTTCTACTTGAGTAAAGGATGTGTGTACTTTAGCCATCTCTGGTAACAGGCCAATCATTTGACTGTGTGGGCATTGAAATGAAAGGTTTTGTACTTTGTGATACACTGGTGACTTTATTGCGTTATAAACCGACTGTCCACATATGAGAACATCATTTTTATCAAAAGCTACTTCCTGTTCAAAGACAATACTTACGTTGTACACTTAATAAGTCCTACTAACCCTAAATAGATAGGAGAAATTAAAAATGCATAGTAAAAAAGCTTGGGTCTCAGGAGGTAAAGGCTAAAAATACTTTGATGTCAATATTTAGCGATGATTTTGTGAGGTTGTCCAAAGTTGCTTTCACAAAACATTGAGGATTTTGATAAATAATCATCAGTCATTTTGATTTATATGCAAAGCAGAGCTAGAAGAGTCTGATTAATAAATACAAAATACATAATTTGACTGTAATGCAGCCTCAAAAAAGCAGGATAAGACTATTGTGATATCAACAATCTGAGATGATAACTAGTCTAATATTACGATATCCATAAAATATCAACAAATTGCTTTGACATCGTACAAAAATACTTTCTTATATATATTTGTTGGCCTTTTATTCTCACTCATATTCAAGAATAACCGAGCTTTTGAAAACCTTACGCCAAGGTGAAGATTGTTCTTATTTCATTTAAAATAGATCTTAATCCCATGTATTCTGATACTTACTGCTGCAGGGAAAACCCTCCAACACACAGAGAGACCCCCGACATATTAATAGAGAGGAAAATGAGAGCAGTGACACAGGTCAGAGTCAGAAATAGACTTTAGAGACTCAGGAGAAACAGAGAGGAGAGAAGGAGAGAAGAGACATTTAATAAACTCTCAGTGAAGTCTGCAGGATCCAGGAAGCTCTCATCTCTAAACTCCACTTTCGTTTTTGCATTTATTCCATTGCTTCACTATGCTAGTATCATATCCTTTTAAACACAACTTTTCCCCGGGATACAATCTGATTCTGATAAACATTTAAGTCTAAATTATTCTGAAATTTTTTACAGTTTTCTAGGTGTTTCTTTCTTTTATGTTAGATTTTCCTGAATTGTTGCCCTTAATACTTTGACTACATATTTCTAATTAAACTTACTGTAGGAACATTTTCACTGCAGGATGAATTTAGACACATATTTGTATTTAATTTACTATTTGTAGGATCTTATGTGGGAAGAAATGTAGTCGTTTAGTTTACTTCTTTACTTAGTTCAACCAGGAAGACCGTCTTTACTAATCCATTTACTATTTCCATGTTACTACTCTCTCTCCTCTCAATAAGTGATCGGGGCGTCACTCCCCGGCTTAACCAATCACTTCGCTCTATTCTCACAAGCCTATCACAGCGCTCCGCTAACCCTTTTAAATCTGCTCTCCCCTCTGACAGCTGTCATTTCAGGTGACTCAACGCAACCCTCCTCCACCCCTTCTCACCTCCTGTCCCTCTGAATCCGGGTCAAGCTAAGCCCCTCCCCTTCAGACCGACCCCAACCATCCATTCACCACCACCAGGGTCAAGCTAAGCCCCTCCCCTTCAGACCGAACCCAACTATCCATTCACCACCACCAGGGTCAAGCTAAGCCACTCCCCTTCAGACCGACCCCAACTATCCATTCACCACCACCAGGTCAAGCTAAGCCCCTCCCCTTCAGACCGACCCCAACTATCCATTCACCACCACAAGGGTCAAGTTAAGCCACTCCCCTTCAGACAGACCCCAACTATCCATTCACCACCACCAGGGTCAAGCTAAGAAACTCCCCTTCAGACCGACCCCAACTATCCATTCACCACCACCAGGGTCAAGCTAAGCCACTCCCCTTCAGACCGAAGCCAACCATCCATTCACCACCACCAGGGTCAAGCTAAGCCACTCCCCTTCAGACCGAACCCAACTATCCATTCACCACCACCAGGGTCGAGGTAAGCCCCTCACCTTCAGACCGACCCCAACTATCCATTCATCACCACAAGGGTCAAGCTAAGCCACTCCCCTTCAGAGACCGAACCCAACTATCCATTCACCACCACCAGGGTCAAGCTAAGCCACTCCCCTTCAGACTGACCCCAACTATCCATTCACCACCACCAGGGTCAAGCTAAGCCCCTCCCCTTCAGACCGAACCCAACTATCCATTCACCACCACCAGGGTCAAGCTAAGCCACTCCCCTTCAGACTGACCCCAACTATCCATTCACCACCCCAGGTCAAGCTAAGCCACTCCCCTTCAGACCGAACCCAACCATCCATTCACCACCACCAGGGTCAAGCTAAGCCACTCCCCTTCAGACCGAACCCAACTATCCATTCACCACCACCAGGGTCAAGCTAAGCCCCTCCCCTTCAGACCGACCCAACCATCGATTCACCACCACCAGTGTCTAGACCCCGGGGGGTTTCATCCGATCGGTTCTCCCCTCCCAAATGATACTCCTGCACAACGGGCCTTATCGCCAAAACTCCATTACATTCATTCGTGTATTCCTGGCAATAAATATGTACTTTATCAAAACCGTCTCTCCTGATTGAACTGAGGTTGTTTTAAATGTGCTGTATAAATAAATAAAGATTGAGATTGAGTTTCTGAGTTCTCTGAGAGTTGAGTTTGAATCCTGTAAATGAAAGCGTTGAGTTTGACGTTACCTTGTCCAGAGCTTCTCTCTCCGTCAGGTCCTGAACCGCCAGCAGCTTCACACTGAAACACAACGAGAGCAGGAGATTAAACTCATATCTTTACTGTATTATTTTATTTATAACAACGACTTCCCCCTGCAAACACAAACACAGGAGGTTCAGATTAAATGATTAATGTATCTGTATTTATACCAACATTTAAACAGCTACAGAGTTATTAGTAATTTTCTGTTTCTGATAACATTTAAGTAATTCTTCTAAATTGTTCTGAACATTATTTGAGTTTTCTAGATGTTTCTTTAATGTACGTTATATTTTTCTGAATTTTTGCACTTCATACTTTACCTACATATCGCTAATTAAACTTACTTTAGGAACATTTTCAATGCAGGACTTTTGCTAGTTATTTTACTAAGAAAACGATCTGGATTAATTAAAAAGCTCTGTCAGATGTCAGAGGTCAATCTATTTAAAGACTTTAAAGGTCACCTATTCTGCAAAATCCACTTCTTCATGTCTCTTCTACATCAACATGTGTCCCCTCTTCTTCATGTCTCTTCTACATCAACATGTGTCCCCTCTTCTTCATGTCTCTTCTACATCAACATGTGTCCCCTCTTCTTCATGTCTCTTCTACATCAACATGTGTCCCTCTTCTTCATGTCTCTTCTACATCAACATGTGTCCCCTCTTCTTCATGTCTCTTCTTCATCAACATGTGTCCCCTCTTCTTCATGTCTCTTCTACATCAACATGTGTCCCCTCTTCTTCATGTCTCTTCTACATCAGCATGTGTCCCCTCTTCTTCATGTCTCTTCTACATCAACATGTGTCCCCTCTTCTTCATGTCTCTCCTACATCAACATGTGTCCCCTCTTCTTCATGTCTCTTCTACATCAACATGTGTCCCCTCTTCTTCATGTCTCTTCTACATCAACATGTGTCCCCTCTTCTTCATGTCTCTTCTACATCAACATGTGTCCCCTCTTCTTCATGTCTCTTCTACATCAACATGTGTCCCCTCTTCTTCACGTCTCTTCTACATCAACATGTGTCCCCTCTTCTTCACGTCTCTTCTACATCAACATGTGTCCCCTCTTCTTCATGTCTCTTCTACATCAACATGTGTCCCTTCTTCTATGTCTCTTCTACATCAACATGTGTCCCCTCTTCTTCATGTCTCTCTACATCAACATGTGTCCCCTCTTCTTCATGTCTCTTCTACATCACCATGTGTCCCCTCTTCTTCATGTCTCTTCTACATCAACATGTGTCCCCTCTTCTTCATGTCTCTTCTACATCAACATGTGTCCCCTCTTCTACATCAACATGTGTCCCCTCTTCTTCATGTCTCTTCTACATCAACATGTGTCCCCTCTTCTTCATGTCTCTTCTACATCAACATGTGTCCCCTCTTCTTCATGTCTCTTCTACATCAACATGTGTCCCCTCTTCTTCATGTCTCTTCTACATCAACATGTGTCCCCTCTTCTTCACGTCTCTTCTACATCAACATGTGTCCCCTCTTCTTCACGTCTCTTCTACATCACATGTGTCCCCTCTTCTTCATGTCTCTTCTACATCAACATGTGTCCCTTCTTCTTCATGTCTCTTCTACATCAACATGTGTCCCCTCTTCTTCATGTCTCTTCTACATCAACATGTGTCCCCTCTTCTTCATGTCTCTTCTACATCACCATGTGTCCCCTCTTCTTCATGTCTCTTCTACATCAACATGTGTCCCTCTTCTTCAGTCTCTTCTACATCAACATGTGTCCCCTCTTCTACATCAACATGTGTCCCCTCTTCTTCATGTCTCTTCTACATCAACATGTGTCCCCTTCTTCATGTCTCTTCTACATCAACATGTGTCCCCTCTTCTTCATGTCTCTTCTACATCAACATGTGTCCCCTCTGTGTAAAGAGACTCTGAAAGTTTCAGGAACAAAGATTCTCTCTCTTTTTGTCCTGATCCATTTTTATAAAAACTTGTCTGAAAATGAGCTGATCAGATTTTGGCCACTTGATGACGTCATAACGATGTTTTGGCTTGTGTAACCATTAGCCAATGTCTCTCAGAGGGGCGTGGGGAGGGGCTCCTTATTTTCATCTAAAGTAACAGACAGAGAATCAGCACTTTGGAAACAGGGCTGAAACAGAGGGGATTATGGGTAATGCTGCAATGATCTGTTTGGTGTTTCAGCCAATCAGAGACATGCTCTGTATATATATCTGAGAGCTGTGATATATTGTTGGAAAACAGTATAATAGGGGACCTTTAAAATCTGTGAATCCAGCTGAATAGCCCCCCCCTCTCTTATTGCATCCCTCAGCAGCTCCTCTCAGGATTCAATAGCCTTTATTGTGCTGACTGTTGTTCTGGAGAATCATTTGAAAAGCAAACAGATAAAGTTTACGAGGCAGTAAAGAGAGGCGGTGAGCTGGCAGACTGCGGTCCAACTCTACGTCACTTTACACAAACATTAAATGATCTTTAGTGAATGTTGTGTTTACCGAAGAGGAACAGCTGTGTCAACAATAACTGATTCTCACTGTGAGCACGAAGCCTTTTTAAACACCGTCACTGTGTATAGTACCAGCTGTGTAAAGCTAACTCGTCATGAGGATATACAATTATGATGATCACCGTTATGCTAATTCTAATGATGCTGAATATCCAGAATTACATAAAAAGCATAACAATTCAGTATTTAGTAATAAAACTAAGATAAATAAAGAAAATTGATTAAAATATAACAAAAAATATATATAAATAATAATAATACATATTTTTCCAGTCAGAAACTAAAATCTGTATTTATTTCTATTTGCCTCCAATATGCACTTTAGTACAATACTTGTCTTATTATTTCAGAGCAAAAGAGGCTTTATTTTAATTCCTGCTGCACAATATGCTCAGTGTCCTGCAGCACAGAGAGCTGATGCTTTGACCTCTGACCTCTCAGAAATCTCATTACATAACAGAGTCTCTGGGTGTTTCTCAATGTCGAGGAAGGCTGCTCCAGAGCCACTATTTCAAGCATACTACGTCATCGAGTCCCGCCGAAAGGACTGTTCCAATGTCCAGGATGCTTGGAATTCTACCGAGGCCGGCGCCCTTCATTGCGGGAAATTTCGAGGCTGCACATGTGTATCCTCCGCGGTCTTAAAATCCCCACAATGCTTTGCGCACGGACCAATTTCCAAAATCTTTGGCGGAAAATGTAAGGCGGGGCCTCTCATATGACGCACACCTGCACACTTGCTAGCCTGTTCTATTCTTCGTTTTCCGAGGCTTCTTAAGGAACTCACTCGGAGGTACATGTGCTACCAAGGAAGCGTCCTCGACATTGAGAAACACCCACAGTTTCCTCTTCATGTCATCAGTGAGCATTACATCCCAACCCTCTGCACACGTCACTCTGCAGGGCAAAGACGTCTGCAAACGTGGACTAAAAACATCACGTCTGTGAATCAAGCAACTGAAGTGCATCCTCAGTGTTTATTTCAGACACAAAGGAAACTCAAGAAAGCTTGAACACACACAAAAACACCGAAAATGAAGTTTAAAGAGGCCCTATTCTTCTTTTGTGTGGCGTTCCCTCTCTTGTAGTGTGTTCTAAAGGTGTTAGTTAGTGCATGTAAACGGTCTGCAAGGCCTAAAATCCAAAAGTTCTGTAACAGAGTGGCGCTCCTATTGGCTAACGCTCCTTTGTACGTGATCCATTGGACATCTCTAAGCATGGACCAATCACAACAGAGCCGGCCAGCTAACCAATCAGAGCAGACTGGGCTCTGGTTTCAGACAGAGGGTGAAAAGAGGTGCTGCAGCACAGGCAGTATGAGAACAATAAAGAGCTTTTTGAACATAAAGCAAGGAGACATGTAGAGACACTACATACTGATATACACCTGAACATCAGCAGGAGAGGACTCTTTAAAGTAGAGACACTACATACTGATATACACCTGAACATCAGCAGGAGAGGACTCTTTAAAGTAGAGACACTACATACTGATATACACCTGAACATCAGCAGGAGAGGACTCTTTAAAGTAGAGACACTACTGATATACACCTGAACATCAGCAGGAGAGGACTCTTTAAAGTAGAGACACTACATACTGATATACACCTGAACATCAGCAGGAGAGGACTCTTTAAAGTAGAGACACTACATACTGATATACACCTGAACATCAGCAGGAGAGGACTCTTTAAAGTAGAGGCACTACATACTGATATACACCTGAACATCAGCAGGAGAGGACTCTTTAATAGAGGCACTACATACTGATATACACCTGAACATCAGCAGGAGAGGACTCTTTAAAGTAGAGACACTACATACTGATATACACCTGAACATCAGCAGGAGAGGACTCTTTAAAGTAGAGACACTACATACTGATATACACCTGAACATCAGCAGGAGAGGACTCTTTAAAGTAGAGACACTACTGATATACACCTGAACATCAGCAGGAGAGGACTCTTTAAGTAGAGACACTACATACTGATATACACCTGAACATCAGCAGGAGAGGTCTCTTTAAAGTAGAGACACTACATACTGATATACACCTGAACATCAGCAGGAGAGGACTCTTTAAAGTAGAGACACTACATACTGATATACACCTGAACATCAGCAGGAGAGGACTCTTTAAAGTAGAGGCACTACATACTGATATACACCTGAACATCAGCAGGAGAGGACTCTTTAAAGTAGAGGCACTACATACTGATACACACCTGAACATCAGCAGGAGAGGACTCTTTAAAGTAGAGACACTACATACTGATATACACCTGCACATCAGCAGGAGAGGACTCTTTAAAGTAGAGACACTACATACTGATATACACCTGAACATCAGCAGGAGAGGACTCTTTAAAGTAGAGACACTACATACTGATATACACCTGAACATCAGCAGGAGAGAACTCTTTAAAGTAGAGACACCACATACTGATATACACCTGAACATCAGCAGGAGAGGACTCTTTAAAGTAGAGACACTACATACTGTATACACCTGACATCAGCAGGAGAGGACTCTTTAAAGTAGAGACACTAAATACCATTGGCTAGGCTAAGGGGCGGGACATCTCTATGCGGTTGACCAATCACAAGCCCTCGTTAAAACGTGAGATTGAAGTTGTAAATTGAAGAAAAAAAAAGTGCAGCAATACTCCATGTTTAGGTTTAGTAAAAGATAAGGATTGGCTTTAAATAAATGTGTTTTTTTAAATATTGCATGTAAATGAACAGCGGCCTTCTGGGGTAAAATCTATAAATTAAGAAAGAGCACACACACACACATACAAAAATAAATTCAAGCTTAGAAATGATCGCTTCTAATTCGTTGACGCTGTTTTATAAATAGTCGTGTTGGAGTTTCTCTTCTCACATGACTGAGGCGTTAAACCCTCTGAACAGAACTTCATTATATTCCTATAGTTCAGCTTTAAATCAGGAACTATATTTACCTCTTAATCCTTCACCTATGGACTCACTTAATATTCATCAGCAGCTGCTTAATCCATTCTCATTCCAGTCACCGTGGATCCAAATATTTATTTATAAAAGCACTTGCAGGGTTTTAGATCTTCATGGTTTATTGTAAGTTACTTTGGATCAGTTTGAGCTAAGTGAAATGTAGGATGAACTGACTGTATGCATGTGAAGTGGAATGAGAACTGAAACTGTTTTAACAAAAGGAGCTTCAGTATCAGTAATCCTCTGGTCTCTCCTAGAAGAACACGAACACACACACACACCACACACACACACACACACACACACACACACACCACACACACACACACACACACAACACACACACACACACACACCACACACACACCACACACACACACACACACACACACACACACACACACACACACACACCACACACACACACACACACACACACACACACACACCACACACACAACACACCACACACACACACACACACACACACACACACACAAGACCTTGAACATAAATACAGTCTCTCAGGGTTTCAGAGGAAAGAGCTCCACGCTGCAGTTCATCACACATTTAAAGAACAGAGTGCATGCTGGGAGCTCAGTGTCATCTGTCTGTTACATAACAACATGTCTTTGTTTAAGAGGCGTCTGTAATGTCCAACATGATAACATTAGGATGAAAACTGCAGCTGTGCATGCACAGAAAATAACTATATTTAATATCAAATATTTTCAAAATGATACGCTTCATCAGCTGCATCACAAATAAAAGGTTTTTAACTCGCACCTACTTTGGATTGCACTTGCACACATTTATATATATCTATCATTTTCACATCTATTCTATTCTATATATGCTGTTACTTACGTTATTTTATTCGTTTTATCCTTATGTGAACTCTTACCTCTTACCTACAACAACGAGGATCAATAAAGGTGTATTTAAATATCTTCAGTAGAGTTTAAACGTCTGTATTCAGACCGACTCCTTCTGGTCTCTAGTCCCTGATTATTTTGCAGTATTTCTCAGTGTTTTCTGCAGCAGGATCAGAATCTCTCTGCACAGCTTTTGGGTGTTTGGCCTCAGTCGCTCCTGGCTGCAGATGCCCCTAACTCACTGCCCCGCCACAATAAAACGCTGCTCTTGCCCCGCCACAATAAAACGCTGCGCCAATGGAAATTTCCACATGAGCTCCCAGCAGCGTCAGCTCCTCTGCAGATCCTGAACTCAACCATCACTCTGGATCCCTGGAAACTGTGTCTCTGAGAAAGTACTTTCAGAGGAGAGGTGAAGGAGTACTTATTTTACTGAAGTTAAAGGAGAAACACTGCAGTTTAAATACACGCTTTCCATATAAAGTCCTGTATTTATAATGTAACTTAAAGGGGACCTATCATGCAAAATGCACTTTTTGATGTCTTTATACATAATGTGTCCCCGGTGTGTCAGGGAACTCACGCAGCGTCAGAAAATAAAACCCTCTCTCTTTTCCTCCGTACCCAAATCTCTAAAAACGGGGCTACAACGGAGCTGATCCAGATTTGCGTCCGATATGACGTAATATCTGAAATGTGGACCCACGGCCCTATCAGAAAGTTGCTATCAGAAAGAATGCCCGACTGATTTGGACATAATATGGTCGGTGTTTACATTAGCATCGCTAACACTCAGAGCTAACCTGTACTGGAGCATGTGTGTGAAGAAGCAGGAAATCAAAAGGAACTCACCTTGTGGTATAACCGGCAGAGAGAAAGCCTTTGAGCTCCATACTGTTTCAGAAATAATCCTTGATAATCCATGATATGGCGTTTCATCACAGCAGTATTTAGATTAGACAGTAGCTGCCGGGTCCCGCATGAGCTCAGACCCCTCCTTTTTCTATTTTTTTTTAAAGCTTTATACCCAAATCAGCACTTTTGAAACAGGAAGTGAAATAGAGGGATATGAGGCATGGCTAGAATGGGTGATCTCAGTGGCGTCGCCTGGCCTGGGCATTCGGGGCTTGAGCCCTGAATGTTTTTTCTGTAGCCCCGGACAATTCTCCCTCAATAATATAATACATTAACCGTGCTTTACCTGAACCTCATCATGAGAGGACGGCAGGATTGTAATTTCCCGTGTTCAGTGAATGCAACAGAGGCAAGACACCAGACCAACCAGAGAGTTGAATGGAAATAAACATCTGTCTTATTGGCTGACAGGTACCTATCCTGTGAGCTGTGACAATGTTTAAACTGTCAGTCGGACTCTGAGTTTTTGAAGATGGACATAAGAACATTTTTTCTTTAAAAAGACCACAATTCTCAAGTGGTGGCTCACACAACAACCCAGGCCCAGAGCCAGCACTTGAGCCAGGTAAACAAGGTATGTAAATGTCAGTAAACTTCCAAGTTATGCGAACATGTAAGCAAAGCATAAATTACAGCTACGTTGACGTTACTTTGAATCGCGGGGGTAAGCTAAACCGTTAGCAAGTAGCTATAGCTAGCCAGATATATTAAATAAACACTTTGTCATACAATCTAAATGTATGTTTTTTAGCGTTACCTGGTGATTTCAAAGAAAGCTCTCTGGAAAATGTTGACTTACTGTTCGACATGAAGCTAGAAGCTACCTTACAGTACACAGTTGATCCGGAGTCCTGTCAGTTAAAGTGTTTCATAGTTAGCTTGCTAGCATCAACCTAGCACTGAAATATATGGATGTTATGTGACAGTATTTCTGAGAAAAAGTCAGCTGAAATGGTGGCATAGCTGCCACTGCGTTACGTGTCGACAGCATGTTGAACGTATTTGCAGCAGTACATGTGGCTGTTTGGCCACTGACGTTGCCATAACAACACCTGAATGTAAATGTGCAATCTCTTTGTGTGACAGATTTTTGCATGAAATTATAATTCTTCTGAATGATATTCCTTACAGCTAGTTTCTATGTGAACATTATGAGATGGACAGCCAGAGAGAATAAATGAAAAACAGTTATGAAATACTATATGACAGTAAAACAAGAATACAGTTTAAAAGGTGATTTGTAAAATATAAGAAAAAGTAAATCTGTTTACAGTCTGTTTCATATGGGTGTTGAGAGATGTATCCATAGATCTCTTAATTGTGCTCTCAAAGTGCAGCAGATTGATGCTTTTAACATCAGTATTTAAAAAAAAATCTTCCCGGGTGAGCATGGCCCCAGACCCCCCTAGAGCAGATAGGACCCCCCTAGAGCAGGACCCCCCTAGAGGAGGTGAGGACATACTTGCCAACCCTCCCGATTTTCGCGGGAGACTCCCGATTTCACTGCCCTCTCCCGGTTTCCTCCCGGGGTCATATTTCTCCCGCATTTCTCCCGATTTCTGACAAAATCAGATTTACTCACGACTGTTTCCACTGAGGACTTTAATACAGCTACACCATTGTTTGGTTTCCATGGTAGCGCATCTCTTTAGTAGCGCGCGCAACTGAAAGTCTGAGAGGGTGTTCAGCATGGTGAGGAAGATAGTCACAGAACAAGAATGGACAACTCTACCCTCTGCTCACTCCTTTCCTGGTCCTCATCAAGGATGGTGCTACAGGCAGCAAGGCATTGCACTTACAACTACAAGCATGTGTAGATGTTCTTTTCATCTTTAAAAGTCAGTTTCCCCGCTGCGAGGCTCCGGTGCTAACAGTTCTAACAGCTCCGGCGATCCACTAGCAACCCCCCCCCCCCCCCCCCCCCGGCGCGGTGGTTTTTAATCTCTCCCGATTTCTGAGGTCTCAAGGTTGGCAAGTATGGGTGAGGACCAAGCCCCCAGGAAGGCAGGACTCAGATGAAAATATTCGTGCTGGCCAAACGGCGGTACTACACTTCCTTTTGGTTGCCAGGCCCGGAAACACTTTTTCCCATTGACTTACATGGGGAAAGAGTGGTCTGTAAATCGTTGGGTAATTTTTTTAAACTAAATAAACTACCCAGTATGAACGCTTGTATAGCCCTTATTAAAAACATTCGTTCCTCAAGTTGTAAAAATGTGCTAATAACGTTATTCTGTGAGTTATTTCCCTCTGCATTATGAACGCGCATCTAACCTACGGGACCGCGCCGCCCGGCACGTTCATTACGTGTTCAGCACTACATGCGTTTATCTTTACCCATATCGCCTTACTGCCAGCCCACGGAGCTGTAATAATGGATATATTGCACATGTTTGCTGTAATTCATATTTGTAAAATATTATACTACATGGGCTGTATGATTAAATCTTGTACCGTAAATGTTGTATTAAATAAAGTTAATATTACCGACGTAGATTAACGTCCCTGTAGCTTCTTATTGCACTAAGAAGCTTATTGCACTGTATATATATGTGCAATAATTCTTTCATGCTAATTGAAGCTCTGTTGCTTGGATATCACTAGATCCTGTTACAGCGTAATATAAAAGTACATAACGATTGATGTGTAAATTAGCATAATTACTAGCTAACCGCTAGCTGCTAACTGCCACCTCGTTAATATCAAATCTATCATAACAAACCATTACCATGCTGTCATGAACGTGCGGTGCTGTTACGTGTACGCAAATTGACGTGCTTGATGTGAACGAGCATTTTGGGGGGCATGGTTAAAGTTGCGCATGCGCTATGAGCGCACATACGGGTACTTCTCAGGCATGCCGGGTAATCTGTGACGTTTCGCTCTCTCAAAAGTTGGGCCATTTTATCATCATGCGCGAATGAGCAACTCTCATAGGAATGAATGAGGCCCCGCCTCCCACGCTGTATCCAGTTCTATTATACATCCATGGTGAGGACCCCCTTAGAGGAGGTGAGGACCCCCTTAGAGGAGGTGAAGTCCGCCCCCCACTTATAAGAAATAGCACTTTACCCCTGCTTACACCTATATGCCCCGAGCTGATTATCGAGCCTTCATTGTAAGAGTCGCGGGTGTGTGTGTGTGTGTGTGCGTGTGTGTGTGCGTGTGTGCGTGGGAGTGTTGCAGTAGAACATTCCACTGTAGCACGCGGCCACTGTGGGCTAAGCCCCGAATGTTTCCAGGTCCAGGCGACGCCCCTGGGTGACCTGTTTGGTATTTTGACCAAAACACTCCATAGACATGTTTTTTATATATTTGTATATATCTGAGACCTATGCTATTGCCTAAAAATAGCATGATGGGTGACCTTTAAGTAAAAAGTGTTACACACTTAAAATACTAAAAACAATATCTATAATTTCAGAGGATTTTATTCAAGCTTTTATGTGTTTATTATTTAATGAAGCAGCTGGTTAAGGTGGAGCTATTTGATCTACTTTATAGGGTTAGTGTGTGTGTGTGTGTGTGTGTGTGTGTGTGTGTGTGTGTGTGTGTGTGTGTGTGTGTGTGTGTGTGTGTGTGTGTGTGTGTGTGTGTGTGTGTGTGTGTGTGTGTGTGTGTGTGTGTGTGTGTGTGTGTGTGTGTTTCAGTCAGTGTGTGTGAAGGATTAAAGAGTGTGTGTCTCTGATAATCCCATCTGTACAGACTCCAGATGTTGACACATCCTCTGCACGAGGCTCTTACATGACGCCGGAAACAGAGATGAGAGTCTGTCTCTAAGCCTGGACTGTAATTTTTATACTGAGTTATAATATATTTAACTTAGGTAATCATTTAGAATAAATCCTGTTTTAAAGAGTCCTCTCCTGCTGATGTTCAGGTGTATATCAGTCTGTAGTGTCTCTACTTTAAAGAGTCCTCTCCTGCTGATGTTCAGGTGTATATCAGTCTGTAGTGTCTCTACTTTAAAGAGTCCTCTCCTGCTGATGTTCAGGTGTATATCAGTATGTAGTGTCTCTACTTTAAAGAGTCCTCTCCTGCTGATGTTCAGGTGTATATCAGTATGTCGTGTCTCTACTTTAAAGAGTCCTCTCCTGCTGATGTTCAGGTGTATATCAGTATGTAGTGTCTCTACTTTAAAGAGTCCTCTCCTGCTGATGTTCAGGTGTATATCAGTATGTAGTCTCTCTACTTTAAAGAGTCCTCTCCTGCTGATGTTCAGGTGTATATCAGTATGTAGTGTCTCTACTTTAAAGAGTCCTCTCCTGCTGATGTTCAGGTGTATATCAGTATGTAGTGTCTCTACTTTAAAGAGTCCTCTCCTGCTGATGTTCAGGTGTATATCAGTATGTAGTGTCTCTACTTTAAAGAGTCCTCTTCTGCTGATGTTCAGGTGTATATCAGTATGTAGTGTCTCTACTTTAAAGAGTCCTCTCCTGCTGATGTTCAGGTGTATATCAGTATGTAGTCTCTCTACTTTAAAGAGTCCTCTCCTGCTGATGTTCAGGTGTATATCAGTATGTAGTGTCTCTACTTTAAAGAGTCCTCTCCTGCTGATGTTCAGTGGTATATCAGTATGTAGTGTCTCTACTTTAAAGAGTCCTCTCCTGCTGATGTTCAGGTGTATATCAGTATGTAGTCTCTCTACTTTAAAGAGTCCTCTCCTGCTGATGTTCAGGTGTATATCAGTATGTAGTGTCTCTACTTTAAAGAGTCCTCTCCTGCTGATGTTCAGGTGTATATCATATGTAGGGTCTCTACTTTAAAGAGTCCTCTCCTGCTGATGTTCAGGTGTATATCAGTATGTAGTGTCTCTACTTTAAAGAGTCCTCTCCTGCTGATGTTCAGGTGTATATCAGTATGTAATGTCTCTACTTTAAAGAGTCCTCTCTGCTGATGTTCAGGTGTATATCAGTATGTAGTGCCTCTACTTTAAAGAGTCCTCTCCTGCTGATGTTCAGGTGTTTATCAGTATGTAGTGTCTCTACTTTAAAGAGTCCTCTCCTGCTGATGTTCAGGTGTATATCAGTATGTAGTGTCTCTACTTTAAAGAGTTCTCCTGCTGATGTTCAGGTGTATATCAGTATGTAGTGTCTCTACTTTAAAGAGTCCTCTCCTGCTGATGTTCAGGTGTATATCAGTATGTAGTGTCTCTATTAAAGAGTCCTCTCCTGCTGATGTTCAGGTGTATATCAGTATGTAGTGTCTCTACTTTAAAGAGTTCTCTCCTGCTGATGTTCAGGTGTATATCAGTATGTAGTGCCTCTACTTTAAAGAGTCCTCTCCTGCTGATGTTCAGGTGTATATCTGTATGTAGTGTCTCTACTTTAAAGAGTCCTCTCCTGCTGATGTTCAGGTGTATATCAGTATGTAGTGTCTCTACTTTAAAGAGTCCTCTCCTGCTGATGTTCAGGTGTATATCAGTATGTAGTGTCTCTACTTTAAAGAGTCCTCTCCTGCTGATGTTCAGGTGTATATCAGTATGTAGTGTCTCTACTTTAAAGAGTCCTCTCCTGCTGATGTTCAGGTGTATATCAGTATGTAGTGCCTCTACTTTAAAGAGTCCTCTCCTGCTGATGTTCAGGTGTATATCAGTATGTAGTGTCTCTACTTTAAAGAGTCCTCTCCTGCGGACAATCAGGTGTATATCAGTATGTAGTGCCTCTACTTTAAAGAGTCCTCTCCTGCTGATGTTCAGGTGTATATCAGTATGTAGTGTCTACTTTAAAGAGTCCTCTCCTGCTGATGTTCAGGTGTATATCAGTATGTAGTGTCTCTACTTTAAAGAGTCCTCTCCTGCTGATGTTCAGGTGTATATCAGTATGTAGTGTCTACTTTAAAGAGTCCTCTCCTGCTGATGTTCAGGTGTATATCAGTATGTAGTGCCTCTACTTTAAAGAGTCCTCTCCTGCTGATGTTCAGGTGTATATCAGTATGTAGTGTCTACTTTAAAGAGTCCTCTCCTGCTGATGTTCAGGTGTATATCAGTATGTAGTGTGTCTACTTTAAAGAGTCCTCTCCTGCTGATGTTCAGGTGTATATCAGTATGTAGTGTCTCTACTTTAAAGAGTCCTCTCCTGCGGACAATCAGGTGTATATCAGTATGTAGTGCCTCTACTTTAAAGAGTCCTCTCCTGCTGATGTTCAGGTGTAATCAGTATGTAGTGTCTCTACTTTAAAGAGTCCTCTCCTGCTGATGTTCAGGTGTATATCAGTATGTAGTCTCTCTACTTTAAAGAGTCCTCTCCTGCTGATGTTCAGGTATATCAGTATGTAGTCTCTCTACTTTAAAGAGTGCTCTCCTGCTGATGTTCAGGTGTATATCAGTATGTAGTGTCTCTACTTTAAAGAGTCCTCTCCTGCTGATGTTCAGGTGTATATCAGTATGTAGTGTCTCTACTTTAAAGAGTCCTCTCCTGCTGATGTTCAGCAGATTAGGGCCTCTTTAAAGTGGGGTTTGTGTCCGGCTGCTGAAATAATGGTAATGTAATTCCTTTAAAATAAAAGCGTTTGATTGGCTAACGGTTTTCTAATTGCTTAATAAAATGAAATGCTGTGAGAACACATTCACACTCTGTCTTCTGCTTCTCTCAGATCTGAGATGTGATTACAGTAATCTGATTACCAGCTGAACGCCTGTCACTCACAGCGGGAACATCAGCAGCTGCTCATGATCACCTTACTGCAGGAAACATGGCTTAGGAACAGGGGATACATGAACATGTACATTTTATGCATTACATATATGCACACAATGTATACAATACATTTGATTATTACTGCCAAATGTTATGTAGATACTGTATGCACATTTTTTTTTAATGTTATTATATTTTCTCATAATAGTTCTCTATCTATTTTGTTTTACTTTTAAGTACGCACCACAACACCAAGTCAAATTCCTCGTACGTTTCAATCTACCTGGTGATAAACCTGATTCTGACTCTGTTTCTATAGATATACAGTAAAGAGGTATATTCTGATTTAACAGCTGGTCTCATCTCAAAATGACCCTGAGCTCTAATTCAAACACAGCCGTGTGCCGGATTTTTATTATGATATTTAACGCATGAGTGTGTTTTAGTGCCTAAATGTCTCTGTGATAGAGGGTCGGAGCAATAAACACATACAACAGAGCAAATGTACGCACTGCATGACCTTAGGATCGATCATTTATAGAAGCTGCAGAACACTCGCGCTCCTATTGGCTAGCGCTCCAACACTTTGTACACCTGAACATCAGCAGGAGAGGACTCTTTAAAGTAGAGACACTGCATACTGATATACACCTGAACATCAGCAGGAGGACTCTTTAAAGTAGAGACACTGCATACTGATATACACCTGAACATCAGCAGGAGAGGACTCTTTAAAGTAGAGACACTACATATGATATACACCTAACATCATCAGGAGAGGACTCTTTAAAGTAGAGACACTACATACTGATATACTCCTGAACATCAGCAGGAGAGGACTCTTTAAAGTAGAGACACTACATACTGATATACACCTGAACATCATCAGGAGAGGACTCTTTAAAGTAGAGACACTACATACTGATATACACCTGAACATCAGCAGGAGAGGACTCTTTAAAGTAGAGACACTACATACTGATATACACCTGAACATCAGCAGGAGAGGACTCTTTAAAGTAGAGACACTGCATACTGATATACACCTGAACATCAGCAGGAGAGGACTCTTTAAAGTAGAGACACTACATACTGATATACACCTGAACATCAGCAGGAGAGGACTCTTTAAAGTAGAGACACTACATACTGATATACACCTGAACATCATCAGGAGAGGACTCTTTAAAGTAGAGACACTACATACTGATATACACCTGAACATCAGCAGGAGAGGACTCTTTAAAGTAGAGACACTGCATACTGATATACACCTGAACATCAGCAGGAGAGGACTCTTTAAAGTAGAGACACTGCATACTGATATACACCTGAACATCAGCAGGAGAGGACTCTTTAAAGTGAATTTAGTAGTAGTATCGCCAATGTTTCACCAAATTATGAATGTATTTAAAGGGATTTCACTCCTATTCTCAGTGAATGTGATGTTTTCTTGTTTAAAGCCATAACAAAGTCACATGTTCAGCTCATGTCGACCAACATCTCTCACTCATTGTGACTCATGCAATTAAATCAAACAGAGGACAGAAGATTCAATATTTCTCAGATCACTTCCTGCCTGTAATTTCATTGCATGTTTTGTTACTTCCTGTGCAGTCAGGTAGCTGCCAAGTTAAACTGGATGAATATCAGAGAGACGTTTGGTTCTTAGATTGTTGCTTCATACAGCTGGAAGTTGCTGAGAAGATGAAGACATCACGTGTTTCCAAACTGAAGCTACTTGTTGTCTCTATTAGGAAATATCCCAGTCCTCTTTATATATCACAATCTATCAATCAGCTTTGTTCTAACTGTATATGTGATTTGTTTAATTATAGTCATATTTCTCCTCCTATTATAGTATAAGTAGTAGTAAAAGATCAATTAAAAGACAGCTTTGGTTACGTTACAAATGACATGTTTGCATATATATTGTAATAAAACTGATTTTTTGAAAAAATACAATCATTTAAATTATCTAAAATACATGCAGGTATTTTAGATAATTTTTCTGCATTGATTTCTTGTACATTTAATACTTTACCTACATTTCGCTGTATATTACTTACTTTTACTTTAGTAAGATCTTAAATGCAGGACTATTACTACTTTAACTGAAGTATAAGACCTTGTTCCAGCTGTTTAAGTCATTATATCAGTGTGTGTGTGTGTGTGTGTGTGTGTGTGTGTGTGTGTGTGTGTGTGTGTGTGGTGTGTGTGTGTGTGGTGTGTGTGTGTGCGTGCGTGCGTGCGTGCGTGCGTGCGTGCGTGCGTGCGTTCCTGCTGCAGAGCAACCTTTAGTAAACTGAGTTCATTGAACTGCAGTAGCTGCTGGTTTGTGGATCAGAGCCAGAGGGAAGTGTGTAAACTCAGCCGGGATCTTGTGATCACGCACAGAACGGAGAACACACACATCCACACAGAACAGAGAACACACACTGCACAATGATCCTGTCCATTACGGTGGGAACACAGGAAGTGGTGGAGGTTTAGGAGGAAGATGTAAGATGGAGACAGTTCTTATGAAAACACTCCCTGTTCACACACATCAGGCGGCAGGCTGTTTGCTGTGGGAGTGGCTCAGCTGATACATCACTTAACAATCATTATTGATATCACAACACACCCACCCGTATTGGTAGATGACCTTTATATATACGTTCTGTGTGGCCTTCATCAGGGAGTCTGTTAAATTGTTTAAAAGCATGTGTCTATTCAACTGCATTCAGAAACATCTGTTGGAGGGAAATCGTGTTTTCAGTCGCTTGAAAAACGATTTAAAAAGAAACCAGGGCTGTGCAATAAATCAATATTGTGATATGTGACAAGATAATGCCTGAGGTTTCAGATAGAAGCGTCTTTTCCTGGTTTGAAAGGATTTAATACAGTAAATGGAAGTCATTTTAAGGATGTATTAAACAGTTCTAGCTCTATTACTGTTGTATTTACCCATGACTGATATGTAAATGTGAATATTTGTCAATGTCTTCACAATATTGAGTTTTTGATCAGTGTGTGCTCTTTATTTTTCTCATACTGCCTGTACTTCTTTTCACCCTCTGTCTGAAACCAGAGCCCAGTCTGCTCTGATTGGTTAGCTGATCGGCTCTGTTGTGATTGGTCAACCACTTAGAGATGTCCCGCCCCTTAGCCTATCACATACAATGTGTTAGAGCTAGCCAAAAGAAGCGAGTGTATCGTGATGTCATTATGTTACGGAAGTAAACAAAGGAGTTCAATGGAGGCGATTCAGGCGTTTAGGAGAGAAATTCACAGGGATTTTAAGGCCCTACCACCAGGCCAATATCGGCCGTCTTGCGTTGTTTGGCGACAACGGGTTCCTTGTCGCCCAAAGTCAATTTGGTGTGTCCCGAACCCTCGGCCGTGACACGCCTTATTTGGCCTTTCACGGTCGACACCCGGCCGATTCAACATGTTGAATCGGCCGGTGTCGGACACAAGCTATCGGGCCAAGAAACCACTCTGATCAGCTGTTCAGCTAGCAAATGAGAAGCGAAACGGAAGTGAGGGACGTAAACAAACGATTTAAAAAGGCACAGGACAGCAGCTAAACCCCAGCAGGTGATACTTAAAGACATCAAACATAGCCCTTAAATGTCCTCTCTTACCTCCCACACATAGCGGGGACATCTCTGATATCGGCGGAGCGTCCCGGCTGTCCTCTGCTGAGAGCTCCGTGATTTGTTTGGTCAAGTCCGGTTTTTCATCTCATCGTAAATTTAGCAAGAAGTGGCCATTATTACATTGCTGACTCAATAAACGACACACCCGCCAGAACACTGCGATCATCAGATGCAGGTCTATTAACTGTGATTTTATAGTATGTCTGCACTTTATGTGCTCATTTCATCATTCATGTATTTTTATATTCTAAAACATGTTTTCGATGGACGAGAGTGAAAATGGAACGCACACGCTATTTGTTTTGTTATATCAGTCTGTTCTTCTTCTCTGTCTTCCGGTTGTTGCCTATTTTGAATGACGAATACACACTACCGCCGCCTGCTGGTAAGGAGAGTTATTGCCACTCACGCATGCGCAGTTCGTACGTGCTCGCTGAAGTCTTTGCGGTGTGTTCCAGTGCGACACACGGCCAAGACGCAGGAGAACTCGTCGATGGAACTGTCGGTGTCGGTGTCGGCGAGTTCTCTGGTGACTGCCTGGTGTGTCAGGGCCTTTAACCTCTGAAGACCATTTACATGCACTAAAACCTGACACATTTTCCGAAAGAGCTTAGTGTAGCACCTTCTCCTTAGAGTTTAGGTTTGGATGATATGATGTTTACATTGTAGAGCAACTCATTTTCCAGACTATCAGAGAGAGAGAGAGAGAGTGCAGTGAAGTCTCACCTCTCGCTCTGATCCTGGCAGACTGACAGAGGTAATAAAGACACACCCTCCACAATAACAGAGAGCCATTGAAGATGTCATGTGATCAGAGTAAACAGTGAGAGCTGATACGGAGCATGTGAACAGAATCTCATCGATTTAATCTCGTTATTCATTAACACTGACACTCCCAGAATTCATCAGGGCAGATTAACCTGCATTCACAGAGGAACTGCACAGATGATGCACTCTGGGTAAAAGTCACTGTAAAATGTTCACTACGGGTCGAGGTGATCTGCTTTCTCTCACTGTGTCAAACAGAATCAGAGACGTTTCATCAGTTCATCAGAAAACCGTGGTGTAAAGTAACTAAGTACTTTACTTAAAGGTGGGGTAGGTAATTTTGGAGAAACCAGCTCGAGTGCGCTAGAATTTGAAAATACACAGCCAGAACAAATCTGCCACTTTCTTACAGAGCCCCTCCTCCAACACACACGAACGCGCACATGACCAATGAGGGCATGAGATAAGTTTGTGCACAGATGGAAGGCTGACAGGCAGGTAGGCCATCCAGTTATTTTAGCCGGGCCGGCTCAGATGATTGGTCGTGCTTTTTACAGTACTACGGCTTCCACAGATGAATTTTCTTTATGGATTTTTTGTCAAAGCACTTGAGATATTCATTGCTATCGGGATGTTAAGAGCATTCCATGGATATAACAACAAGTGTATCTCGAGCCGGTTTCTCAAACTTACCTACCCCACCTTTAAGTACAATTTTGAGGTACTTTGTACTTCTATCCACTACATGTATTTAATACCTTTAGTTACTTACAGATCTGGATGAATGTGAAATATAATCAAGTCTCAAACTAGCTGCACCTTTACCAGCTTTGAGAACACTTTAATGATCAATCATGTCTTTTTTTTTATTTGAGTTTAGTTGAGCAGCATGAACAGATATTATAATTTCCTGATGGACAGATCTGCGTCAAGTCATCCATAAACAAGTAGTTATTCTTACATGAAAATTAAGTCATAAAATTAATTAAAACATTTTCAGATGTGTTTTACATTGGCACTTTTTTCTAAACGTTGTTTTCAAAAAGGTTATTTTCTTTAATTTATTCCAGCAACTTCAATTTAAGTCAAAAAAAATATATCCCAGCAAGGATGTCCCCCCTCATTTTCATGCACAACACCTTCCTATAAATATATCTATTGTTTGTTTATTTTTATTTTTATATGTATTTATGTGAAGCACTTTGGATGGGTTTAAAACATAAATGAATACAGTTGAGTTGAATGGTGGCCTGTTATTTAAATCTCCTTAAAGGGTTACTTTCTTGTCTTTACTGTTATTTATTTCCTAGTTTTTTATGTATTTATGTGAAGCACTTTGGTTGCATGTTTGAGAAATAAAGTTGAGAGTCTTTACTCACTCGTTCTCCAGCAGGGTCATGCAGACCACCTCTTTGACCCCCGGGTTGTTGGCCTTATCGCAGCAGCAGCTCTGCAGGCTCCAGGTTCCAATCCGGACCACCGGCTTCCCGTCCCGCAACCCGGAAAGAGGCTCCAAGTCCGGCCTCGATGAGAGCATGTGAGCCGGTCCTCCTGGATCCATCTCCTCGCTGCTGAAGGAGGTCGGGCTCGGGTGAGACCTGGAGGTAGACGGAGCTCTGGACCTCTCCACAAACACCTGGAAACGGATCCGGTCTAACAGAGAACTGTTGATGTTTTTCACCCGAACCAAGTCCTCGATGCTCCGGAAGGGACCGTGCTCCCCCCGGTAGGCCGCGATGTTCCCCGCGATCCTCTCCGTGATTCCCCGGAGGCTCTGCAGCTGCGCCGGGGTCGCGGTGTTGATGTTGATCCCGGATCCAGGCGTGTGTTCCGCGTCTTTACGCACGGAGGACGGGGAGTGTTGCGAGGAACCAGTCCGACTAGAAACACAGATCTCCAGCTTTATAATCTCCAGTTTGGTGGCTCCGATCCCGCTCACTAAAGCCAGATCCTCCACCTTTCTAAACCCCCCGATGCAGTCCCGGTACTCCGTGATGTTCTGCGCCACGGCCCGGTTCACCCCCGGCAGAGTCATCAACTCCTCCTCGGTCGCAGTGTTGATGTTCAGCCGCTCCTGGTTCACCAGAACCGGCCCGAAGTTACAGGCGGCGCTGAATTTACGTTTCCCGCAGCTGAAGTCCGTGGGGTCCCGGGGGATGGACCGGTGACAGCCAAGGCTACCCCCCATGGTCCCGGATCAGAGAGAGAGAGACACCCCGGGAGAAGAGGTCCGGATCAGAGAGAGGGAGACACCCCGGGAGAAGAGGTCCGGATCAGAGAGAGGGAGACACCGGGCTGGAACAGAGGAGAGGAGACAGTCAGAGGTATAGACACACACACATCTATAACATGGGAATACCCAAGTACAAGTATCTTATTGTGCTTAAGTACAGTACTTGAGTACATCCAAGATAAGATAAAATAAGATGGACCTTTATTAATCCCCATGGGGAAATTCTGTAGTTTAACAGTAACAGGGTAAGAATGAAAAACAGGACCGCACAGATTCACACAGATTAGAGATTAATACAATTAAAGATACAAATACAAATGATATACAGTTAAGTAACTTTAAAATAAGAAATGAATTAAAATGAACGTATTTGGGTCCTATACATATTAGATATATGTACATGTATGTGTGAAAACCGTGTGTATTTTATGTCCAGTACTTGTGTCACACATAAATATCTATAACATGATAATGGTGGTAGAAACACACATATAATAAAAAAAATACGCACCTATCAGATCTGACCTGATCAGAGAGGGAGACACCGGGCTGGAGCAGAGGAGAGGAGACAGTCAGAGGTAGAAACACACACATATATAACATGATAATGATGGTAGAAACACACATATATTCAATTCAATATTCAAGGCTTTATTGTCATGTGTACATAGCTACAGTGTAGATATGTCAATGGAAATCTTTCCTGGCTCCTCCAACAGTGCAACACAATAACACTGATAAAATAGTGCAAGTAAATACAAATAAAATAGATATCTATAACACTATAATGGTGGTAGAAACACACATATCTATACCATGATAATGACTTTAGAAACGCATATATATAATAATAAAGATACGCACCTCTCAGCGGTCCTCAGGCCGGGTTTACATGCTGCATGAGTCCGGCTGTCGGTGTGTGTTTTGCGGCAGGATCGCGCTGGTTTTACCGGGAGCAGATCTGTAAACTTTGCCCTCCAACAGCAGCGGGGTGACTGTTCACAGGTCGGCCTCCACACACACACTGACACACACTTTCTGTCCTCAGCTCAGCCTCCACACACACTAACACACCACACACACACTTCTGACAGCGCTCACATCAATACTAACCTCCAGCGTGCGTGAAGGAGCACAGCTTCACCGGAACACATAGAGTTGACCTTCAAAATAAAGGAAGCCTCAGTGATTAGGTGCATCAGAATCAGGTTTATTGTGAACTTCAAAAAATAAATTAACGTCCATGATCTCCTGATAAAATAAATAAAGGCATATCATTTAATTGCGTGGAGTTGTCCTGTTCACACAGCCAATGTCGATTAAATCCGGCTTTTATTTTGAAATCTGTGGTTTAATACTTCCTGGAGTAGCAGCAGGAGGGGGCGTGGCTTCAGACATGACAACCAAATGTTTTGTGTTGCTGTGGAAGATACGTTTATTACTTGCATGTAAATTATTATAGAGGGTTTATCCAAATCTAAATTTGTTTTTTTATCAAAGTTCATAATTAATATTGTTTCTGATGAAGTAACAAAAAGCTATCTTCATTAAACCAGGATTCAAACAAAGTTTAAAAGTGCACCTATCATGCTATTTTTAGGCAATATTATAGGTCTCAGATATATAAAAATATATAAAAACCATGTCTATGAAGTGTTTTGCTCAAATACCAAACAGATCACTCATTCTAGCCATGCCTCATATCCCTCTATTTCACTTCCTGTTTCAAAAGTGCTGATTTGGGGTATGAAGCTTTAAAAAAAACAATTGATAAAAAGAAAAAAGGAGGGGCTGAGCTCATGCGGGACCCGGCAGCTACTGTCTAAACTAAATACTGCCGTGATGAAACGCCATATCATGGATTATCAAGGATTATTTCTGAAACAGTATGGAGCTCAAAGGCTTTCTCTCTTGCCGGTTATACCACAAGGTGAGTTCCTTTTTATTTCCTGCTTCTTCACACACATGCTCTCCAGTACAGGTTAGCTCTGAGTGCTAGCGATGCTAATGTAAACACCGACCATATTACGTCCAAAACAGTCGGGCATTGTTTCTTATAGCAACGTTTCTGATAGGGCCGTGGGTCCACCTTTCAGATATTACGTCATATCGGACGCAAATCTGGATCAGCTCCGTTGTTCCCCCGTTTTTAGAGATTTGGGTACGGAGGAAAAGAGAGAGGGTTTTATTTTCTGACGCTGCGTGAGTCTCCTGACACATCGGGGACACATATGTATGTATAAAAGACATCAAAAAGTGCATTTTGCATGATAGGTCCCCTTTAATATATCGGTCGATGCCAAAACAACAACACAAGAACCTTAACAAATATATATTCCTATAAATACTTGGATCTAATGTTGTCTAGAACAAGTACTGTAGAACATGTAGTTTATCCAGTCACTAAACAATTATTCTGCTGGTTAAAAAGTAAATTTGTTAAGCGTTATGTTTGTATTTAAGCCAATATGTACTGTATATGTTTTTCGGGTTGTTATGAACTTAGGAACCTAGGATCATGAGTGAGAAATGAGAGCATGTGATTATCTCTCCGGCTCCTTCTGCTCTGATCCTGCCTGATTAAATTAGCATAGCATTTTCATTTCAGATAAAACACTTTAATTTAATTCTTTTGTCAAAAAAGCACGTGATTACCCATTGATCTCAAGCTTTCTCTGTTCTGTGACAGTGTTGATAAACTTAATTCAAAGACAGAATAATTCTGCTTTTATCTACTGAATTTTGCCTGTGCCTCAAAATTCAACATGAGCTGTTTTTTTTAAAGGGGACCTATCATGCAAATTGCACTTTTGTACGTCTTTTCTACATGAATATGTGTCCCCGGTGTTCCAGGGAACTCACCAAGTGTCAGAAAACACAACCCTCTCTATTTTCCTCCATACCCAAATCTCTAAAAAAGGGGCTGCAACGGATCTGATAAAAACTGATCCAGATTTGAACACTGTCCTGACGTCAGGACGGTGGCGCTACGGCTATTGGGCCAACTCCACCAATCAGGAGGAGACAACCACGGCATTGCCGTTCGAAAGCGCTGGAGACGCTGTAGTACATATGCCAGGCCTGTAGGTGGTGCTGTTGCTCACAGAATCAACCCTTGCAAAAACAGAGCTAACATTTTTCAAATTGAGCGAAATGAGGCATGGCTAAAATGCATGTTCTGTTTGGTATTTTGAAAAAAAAAAAGTATAAATATGCCTTATATAGGTATGGTCCCGTCCTACACTATATTATTCAAATATAGCATGATAGGTCCACTAAGCTTTGTTCCTTTGATGTGAGCAGAGGTTAATCATTGGAACAAAAAACACCTTTAGCTCACCACCGCTAAGCTAAAGGAGGCTAATGTTGGGCTTTAGAGAGGTGAAGTCCCTCCCCTTCCGGTGGACCTCCATGGGACCTTATTTCGGAAAAGTTATGTATTGAAGTCAATGGAGAGAGAAAGATTATCTTTCGATCCCGTTTGAATTGTGCCACGAATTACACATATGATGTTTGTCAATTTAAAAGATATTTTGCAAGTCAAAAAAAAAAATGTGTCGTAAAACTGTGAAGTAACACATTTGTTTGTGTGAAACGCTCAATGAACTACATCTCTGGTCAACAACACACGTCACCAAGATGGCCGTCACTACTGTCTTGTCAACAAAACGATTGACTACCTCACTATCACCACAATGAAACACGTCCTGAAGAATGTCATGCAAAGCTGCCTGCCTGCCTTCCTTTGATTCTCTCTGAACTGCCTGGTCGTTTTAATGTTTAATGTCAACCATTTGTGCAGATAGCATGAAGTAGAGAAGATCGCTAGCGTTAGCGTTAGCATTTCTCCCCCGGGCTTAAATGGTGTATTATAGAATGATCACACCGGTGACAGTACTATTCAAAGGGTTCACGAAATATGACTACTACTCTTACTGTTTAACATTTTGGGTTACTTAATGTTACTTCATGTTAAGGCTAATAAAAATGACAAGGCTGTAATGCTAACTAACGTGCTAGCTACTAGCTAGCTTGATCCAAGTACTCCTGGTCCTTTCATCAGACGGGAAGCGAAAGAACGAGCAAGACCCATTGCTGGTATATAACAACCTGGTACTAAGCACACAGGCATCTTGTTAAAGTTATCTTATCTTAGCCAGCGCCATATAGATAGATTATATCTATATGGCGCTGATCTTAGCTATCTCTTATCTCAGTGGAGGAAAACAATTGTGACATCACTTACGCGACTCTGGGATTTGTAGTCTTTCTAGTTACGTATTTTTCATAGTCTTATATTTCAACAGTTTTACGACAAACTGTGACTTTTTTGACATGGAAATGATTTTTTAAGATTGACAAACATCATATGTGTAATTCATGGCACAATTCAAACGGGATCGAAAGATAATTTTCTCTCTCCATTGACTTCAATGCATAATTTTTCCGAAATAAGGTCCCATTACGGAAGTAGTGGGCGTGACTTCGCCACTCTATAAAGGAACTACAGCACGGTCACATGACTTCACGTCACCACCGCTAAGCTAAAGGTGGCTAATGTTGGGCTATAAAGGAACTACAGCACGTCACATGACTTCACGTCACCACCGCTAAGCTAAAGGTGGCTAATGTTGGGCTATAAAGGAACTACAGCACGGTCACATGACTTCACGTCACCACCGCTAAGCTAAAGGAGGCTAATGTTGGGCTATAAAGGAACTACAGCACGGTCACATGACTTCACGTCACCACCGCTAAGCTAAAGGAGGCTAATGTTGGGCTATAAAGGAACTACAGCACGGTCACATGACTTCACGTCACCACCGCTAAGCTAAAGGAGGCTAATGTTGGGCTATAAAGGAACTACAGCACGGTCACATGACTTCACGTCACCACCGCTAAGCTAAAGGTGGCTAATGTTGGGCTATAAAGGAACTACAGCACGGTCACATGACTTCACGTCACCACCGCTAAGCTAAAGGTGGCTAATGTTGGGCTATAAAGGAACTACAGCACGGTCACATGACTTCACGTCACCACCGCTAAGCTAAAGGTGGCTAATGTTGGGCTATAAAGGAACTACAGCACGGTCCATGACTTCACGTCACCACCGCTAAGCTAAAGGTGGCTAATGTTGGGCTATAAAGGAACTACAGCACGTCACATGACTTCACGTCACCACCGCTAAGCTAAAGGAGGCTAATGTTGGGCTATAAAGGAACTACAGCACGTCACATGACTTCACGTCACCACCGCTAAGCTAAAGGTGGCTAATGTTGGGCGTGATGACGTTTAGTCGTCTCATTTAGACACTTTTTAAATCCACCAGTGGGGAATAAAACATTAAAATCTCTTCAGCTTGTGTTAACCACAGACCTTATTTCAGGACAACAAAAACACATTCAGAAACCATTGACCTCCAGACCAGGGGACAGGAAGTGATGAAATGCATTTCCAGGATTTAGGACTCATTCCTGCTCCACTCTTTTATGGTTTTGAGCAGAACTTTATTTGCTCTGGACTCTTGGATGATTGGTTTTGAACTTAGCCCTGCCACAGGACAAGCATTCAAGACGGACATGTTTTGCAAAGCTCTAATCTTACAAATGCAAATTCTTCTTCATGGCACTGTGTTTATCAATGTGCCGTCAGACCATGGATCTTTAGCCCTGCAGAGTGCAGACAGGCTGCTGTGTGCCAGGACCCTCTGAAGGGATAAGCCTCTGTGCACATTACAGATCTATTTACAGACGGTGCCCCAGCGCAGAAATTCCTGACATCGCCACCTCTGCTTGACCTCAGCTTTTATGCAACAAGAATGAATGAGAAGATTACACGAACAGAGATGAGGTGAAGACAGACCAAAGACAAGAGGTCAAATGTAATGGTTAGTTGGACTTAATCCATATATGATTCTGAATTTCTCGTGGCAAAGCACGCATGGTCATCTCTGCAAAGGGCAAACGGAAACAAAGAATTAAATCAGAGTCTGATCCACAGCCAAATCAGTTAAGAGGATTCAAGAGAGATATGAATTTAGTAAACATGAGGGCGGCTTAGGATTTACGTTCTCTGATGGCATCTCTCCGTGGCGGATGTCTTAAATTACTAACCTTGTGGTATTTTAATTTATAAAACCTTATATTTGTGAGCTTTTCTTCCAGACTGTGGTTTCTCTTCTGCACAAAATCCAGATACAATGCATTAGGGACACAGTATATCCTACATTTTACGTCAAAATTAGTTATGTTGTGAGTTTTAGCTCAGTCATGGCGCCAACATTCTAGCTTCTTGTTCATCTTAAACGTTCCAGTTCTACCTGCTTATTATTGTCCCTAGATGTTATATATATGCAGCAAAAGGGCTAGTTTGTTTTAAAGATGTAAGGCTTTTTAACGCTCAATAAAAGTACGGTTATACTGTAGTAAAATATGTTTAAATATTAGTGCAAAATGCTCTTTAACAAGTAAGTATTACTGTTCTTCTAAGTTGAATATTCTCCTGTTCCCTTACATGCATTCTCTGAAGTGGATATCAAATCATTCGGACAGAGAGCAAACGGCCTCAGTTGCTGCAGGCTTATGTATTTTGCAGAGATCCGGAGCTAACCCAGAAACTCTGCAGCTCTCGGGGAATCAGGTCAATGTCAGCGTAATAATGAATCCTCCCTGCAGCCTGCGGAGCATTCAAACTCTACGATTGGCCAAAAAATCCACGGAGAGCCAGTTCAGGTCTATTTGATCTGTTTTATTGTGTTGCACTGTTGAGTCAGTGACCTAAGATTTGTTTCATTTGTATTTCTACACTGTAGCTATGTACACATGACAATAAAAGCCTTGAATCCTTTATGACCTGACCTGAACCCCTCGATGCCTGATCGAAGGAGATTCATTAAAACACAACAGAAGTGTAACGAAACACTCATGAACGGATCACTTCGAGGCAGTACAGATGTGCAGGGATGTGGGATTTTGGGATGTCGTGTAGAATCAGATTTGTGATCAGTTCATAACTTCTCATGTGGGCTGACACATGGGGTTTTAGTGTAAACGACTGTGATTGGCTGAGAGGGTGTTCACCTGGGCGACCTGGGGTACAGCCGGCCAATCGGGAAGAGGAGAGGCTGTACAGGAGACTAGATGTCAAACATGAAGGATGTGGCGTGATTCTGAGGTACACTAGTGTGTGTGTGTGTGTGTGTGTGTGTGTGTGTGTGTGTGTGTGTGTGTGTGTGTGTGTGTGTGTGTGAGTCCAAAGGGTCCAGTTTTTGTTTGAATAAGCCAAAGGCAGAGACAGATTTAAGGAAAGATCAATACTTCAAGCCAATGCTGATTTACTTTAAATACATAAAACCAAATGTGTGGGTCTGTCAGACACTGTATTGTGCAGCTCGTCCATATATTGGCTTTCTGAATGGACCCACACTAATCTCCTGTTGCAGTGTTTGCTAGAGTCAACAGTGGACAGGAAGTGAAACCTGGACACCAGCTGTTTCCTAGCAACACAAGTAGTGTGAATATGTTTCAGTGGGAAGCGTCATTGACCCGTTGCATTAAATCCCATCCATGGTTTCATCATATCAAAGAATAGAATACTGACTGATTGAGATACTGAGAAATAGGTCACATTGAAGATCTTCTAGATTCATTCTGGGCCCTTTGGCGGCTTTCAAACATGGTTAACTTCTCTATACATCTTAATATTCGTTGATTATATGATGCCATCAACTCAAAAGCCCCCAAAATGTAGCCGGATTCCCCCAAAAGAACCACTTCCCAACCCTAAAATATGACTCAATGACCCCAACCACGACAAAACCCCCCTTTAAGAACATATTAACCCTTTAAAGCCTTCTTACTTCCTACATTAACAATCCACTATTAGCTGGGCAACCCTTAAAGACCCCAATTAACCCCTTTGTTGAATAAAACACAATCTAAAATACCTCATGAGTCCCCAACAAACAGCTTAGACCCTTCCTCACGATGTCATAAAAAACAAGAACCAGAACTACCAAGAACTCAAATTCCCTTTTCCACCAAAGTGGTTCCAGTTCCTGATTTGGAGCCAGTTTCTCGTGACAGATTGAGATGCTGAGAATATGTGACATTGAAGATCTTCTAGATTTAGTTTGGGGTCGTTAGGGAGGGTGTGGCGCAGTGGTATAGTGCGTTGGTGTTGGGATCAGGGGAGCACAGGTTCTAACCTCACTGCAGTCAGCATGTCGTTGTGTCCCTGAGACACTTCACCCCAAATTGCTCCTGTGGGGATTGTCCACAGTATTGAGTATGTAAGTCGCTTTGGATAAAAGCGTCTAACAAGTGACATGTAATGTAATGTTTTCATTCTGTGGCCCTTTGGTGGCTTTAAAGAATGTTAGCTTCTCTATAAATCTAATTATTTGTAGTTGATATGATGCCATCAATCCCAGATCACCCTAATGTGGCCGGATTCCCCCTAAAGAACCACTTCCCAACCCTAAAATATTCCCACTGACCCCAAACCTTGACAAAGAACATATTAACCCTTTAAAGCCCTCTTACTTAATTAAGAAAACCACTACTAGCATGGCAACCCTTAAATACCTCAATTAACGCCTTTGTTGAATAAAACACACAATCTTAAATACTCTCATTAAACTATCTCGATAAGCTCCCAACAAACAGCTTAGAGACCCTCCTCACGATGTCATAAAATACACCAAGAACCAGAGCTCACCCCCGATCTCACCGTGTTCAAATCACAAATCAAAACTCACCTCTTCAGAACTGCTTTTAATCTGTGTTTTATATATTTTTAGTGTTGTTTTAATTGTTTTTATGAATTGTTACTCTGTAACGTGTCTTTGAGTTTCTACAAAAGCTCTCTATAAATAAAATGCATTATTATTTGCATTATTAGAACTACCACAAGAACCCAAATACCCCTTTCAACCAAAGCGGTTGCAGGGCCTGATGGGGAACCAGTTGCCCGTGTTTCCACAGCAGGTTGGAAACACCTCAAAAGACCCCAGACCCTCCTGAATGACTGCTAAGGAATTGAATCCCTTCTAACAGCCAAATAAAACCGGCTCACTTTGAAGCCTTCAGCGTCTTCAGAGCCAAGTTGGCAGCGATCAGCTCACAGACTGAGGAGCACTGTGTGTTCCTGATGAAGCTGATCTGAGGAGGAAGATGTCTGAGAGGAAGGTCTCCTCAGTGGGTGAAAGGTTATATCCTCAACAAAACCTAACAGAGAACACATCAGGGTTTTAAGTTCATCACAGAGACAGCTGGGTCATGGTTAAAGTGCAGAGGGACACTGATAAAGCTGATGAGAAGCACAGGAAGTCCCTGAACTCACCACCAGGAGGATCAGTGCTGCCCTCTGCTGGACACAGACTCCAGGTCTATGAGTCTTTAAAACACCAGAAAAACATTCATTTCTAACTTGTTCTCTAAAATGTCAGTTATCGCTGCATGTCCAGTTTCATGAACACTTCAAGAGTGCTGCTAAAAACACAATTATTATTAAACGAATATGGACATTTGTTGCATTTACACACTTAATGTATATAATATCCTGCTTTGTATATGTTTGCTTGTCATGTATATTTTCTACTTTTTTAATGCTATTTTATTTATTTTTGAGACGTTTACATTTTGAATGGTTTATTTCTAGTCTTTTAATTTCTCTTATGTACAATGCCTTGTCTTTTGATGCGGCTGCAACGCAAACATTTGCCAAATTGGGATCAATAAAGTACTTCTTATATCTTATCTTTATCTTAGTTCACAAGAAACCAAAATGCATCACTGCTGTATACTAAAGAGTACTTCATAAAATCTGGGCATCATCAAATGACTACTTAAAAACAACACTGCCAATTAAACTAAGAGACACGTTTAAAAAAATTTATCTGAAGGTTATTTTTAGTTTTTGAGCAATTTCCCAACCATCCACTTGTTCCTAGTAACTTGATTGCACTTAAATATCACTTTTATAGTATTTGTGACAACTCAAAGCACTTTGAGTAAAAACACACAACCAATTCACTGAGGGATAGTACACACTAGCAGCAAACCCAAAAATCAACTGTGTTTTCAAAGTGTATTTTGTTGAGTCACTCCGGTGTGAACACAGTGTTTGCTTTGTTCATTATCCCAGTTTGAACTCTCACCCTGCCTTTCCTCATGCTGCTGAAACACCTGAATCCCTTTGGTGATCAATAAAGCTTCATCTTATCTTTGTGTTAATAAATGCTGAGGAATGAGGCATTTGTTTTTCCCTCTATCCAATAAAACTTGCAAACTTTTAACTAGTGGAAGGCCATTTTAAGCTAATTAGTTTCCCCAGTTTGTTGTGGAAGAACTTAACGTGTCTGTATCTGACCTCAACACTATCCAACATCTCCGGGATGAACGGGAACGTCAAGCTTCTCTCCAAACGTCCGTGTTGGAAACTCCCTTTTCTCTCCTGCCTGAATTCAGGGATGCAAACTTGTCACCTTTCGGCGAAATTCGCCGTTTTGATTCCAAAATAGGTCGTTTGTGTGATTCATGTAGATCTGCAATAAAAATATTTTTGGGGTATGGGGGGGTCTGGGACCCGGAGTAATCTGCGGCCGCGAGCTGTTATGTGCCATCATGACACGCATGGTTCTTTTTTTATATATTATAATGAAGCGCGAGCACAAGTCTTCCTGCCTGTCAGCTCTGCTCATGGATGTATAATAAGGCTCTGCTGCTCCGGTATGAGGGTCTAGCTTCAGCAGCTACATTACCTACGGTGCGTTCGTTAATATTAACTGTGCGGTCCAAAGTCACTGTGGCACAGACTGGACCGCTGGTTAGAACGGGGTGTTCAGAGCAGAGCTCCCTGACCTGAGCGGCAGAGCGTGATGTGCACTGAAAAGTGTTTCTGTCGCAATATATTTAATGAATCGTTGAGCTAGCTAACTAGCATACATTGTCACTATCTGCTAACGTTAGCTTTAGCCTTCGTTTTCAAATAGTTTCTTTCATAGCCTATAAACGGAGGTGGTATAAGTATCTTGTACTTGAGTAAAAGTAGAAGCACTCAGATCTTGTACTTGAGTAAAAGTGAAGTACTCAGGTCTTGTACTTGAGTACAAGTAGAAGTACTCAGATCTTGTTCTTGAGTAAAAGTAGAAGTACTCAGTCTTGTACTTGAGTAAAAGTAGAAGTACTCAGTCTTGTACTTGAGTAAAAGTAGAAGTACTCAGGTCTTGTACTTGAGTAAAAGTAGAAGTACTCAGATCTTGTTCTTGAGTAAAAGTAGAAGTACTCAGATCTTGTACTTGAGTAAAAGTATAAGTACTCAGATCTTGTACTTGAGTAAAAGTAGAAGTACCAGAGTGTAGGAATACTCTGTTACAGTAAAAGTCCTGCATTCAAAATGTTCCTCAAGTAAAAGTAGAAAAGTATTATCATCAAAATATAGTTAAAGTAGCGACAGTAAAAGTAGTCATTGTGCAGATTGGTCCATTTCAGAATAATATATTGATATGTTTTATAATGATTGATCATGAAAGTGTTCTCAAAGCTGGTAAAGGTGCAGCTAGTTTGAATGACTTTGTATACTGCAGGGTAGCTTGTGATTTACTCCAGGTGGAACTAAAGTCTGATTTAACACTTGATTATATTTCACATCATTCATCCACATCTGTAAAGTAACTAAAGGTATTAAATACATGTAGTGGAGGAAAAGTACACCATTTACCTCTGAACTGTAGAGGAGAAGAAGAACAAAGTAGCAAAACATTGAAATACTTAAATAAAGTACAAGTATCTCAAAATTGTACCCAAGTATAGTACTTGAGTTTATGAACTTAGTTACTTTACACCACTGGCTATAAAGATAGAAAGACAGCCTTGCACAGAGGCATGAAAATACATTTTCAAAATGCTCAACAGTCCTGCCAAAATAAACTGACTGCTACACAATTAAAATAAATGCTTAAATATATTTCTATTAGATGTGACTCTTTGGCGTTTCTGTTATTATTAACTGCTGCTTTAGTTGTTCTGACTGCTAAAATCCTCTGTTATTCCTCATTTTAAAGCCGATATTCCGTGGGGTGGGGGGCTCGGATCCTTGTCACCTTTTTCATACCTGATGAGTTTGCATCCCTGCTGAATAGAAGCTAATCTCTGCAGCCAGGTAACAACGTCTGCACCTGAAACACCTGGAACACCTGAAACACCTGAACCACCTGGAACACCTGGAACCAGAGCAGTGGAGGCCGTTACAGAAACACAGTGATGTGGCAAACAATTCCACACTCGCTGCTATATAACATGTGCAATATCCTTATTATTATTATTAATAATGTTCTATGATAACGTGCACTTACGTATCTGTTCATATTTACTTAATGATGTGACCGTCTGTTTCCTGTAGTTATTGAATTGCTCTTTTTACTGCACTGTTGGTGTACAGTTTTATTATTATGCTGCTGTGTTTATTGTATTTGTTTAACTCTGGCAGAACAATTTCCTTCAGGATAAATAGAGTCTTATCCATAGACTGTATATATAAAGGTCTTATCTCATTCACAACATGAGGGCAGCAATTTGAAGACAAAGTCATCTGTGTTTTTTTCCCCATCACAATTTTTATTATGTGACTTTTTAACAAAAAAACAGGACATTAAAAATGCAGATGCGTTACACAGACAGTGCTGAATGTGATGTGAAGAAGCTGAGGCTCCTCCAGCAACACCTCCACACCCTGGAAATACTCCGTTTGAATAGAATCTGCACGAGAAGTGGAAAATAAATTCACGTAAAAACACTTCGGAGCAGTTTCTTGAACATCGTTACACTCGGCGTGAGTCGGGAATAAATGTTTGGCGTCCAACAGAAAGGCTAGAAACTAAAGCAACAAAAAGCAGGGCCGATACAAAATGAAAACAACAAAAGTAAGAAAATGTTACACATGGTCGAAGATAAACACTGCAGTTTGTGGTTAAACAATTTACATTTCAGGAGCGGAAGAGGACTGGGAGGAAATTAATGTGATACCTAAATAATAAGTCAACCGAAAGATACATTTATATATTTATATAAAAAATAACAGTGCCTGAGGTGAGCTGCAGCCGCGACAGGCCGAGCTATTCGTTTGGTTTTTGGCATTAAAAAAGGACGCAGCGTCCGACATTCCCAAAGGAGGAAAGAAAGACTTCCTGTTTGTCACGAAGGTGTTTTCTACGAGTATACGTGTCGTGTGAGCGCACACTGAAGGGATACAAGGATCGTATTAAGGGGGAACTCGAGGGAGAGCATGATTGGTTAGATTCAGAGTCAGACGACAGCGCCCCCTGCTGGCTCCACTTGATTATCACACAGTATGTTGTGATGGACAGACGCTCTCAGATCAGGGCGGGCAGGAAATAATGAAACATCAGGAAGGTCCTCCGGAGGGTTAGAATATCTTCTTCTTTTTGTTCTTTTCCAAGGTCCTGCAGACACAAGAGGACAGAGGTCAAATCATATACTTTTTTGTGAGTGTTCGTGCTTCGTAGTGTTTGTTTATCAGATAGTCTACAGACTTTTATCTTCAACTGTCAACATGTATATATTTTACTTTTTAGTTCTGTTTTATCTTCTATTTTGAGAGGTAGGTTTAAACCCAACCAGGGCTTCCCCTGCGATATATATTGCGATATGAAAAATACAGGAATTGAAGAAAAGACAGTTTTTTTTGTCCCAAACCATCCTTTCTTGAACTTTAATGCTATACAATTGGTATTTTTCGAACTATATTTAACCGGATGAAGGATTTTAGTCACGGACGTCTCAAGGTTCAAGGTTCTTTATTGTCAAACTAACATAGCTAGAGAGTAATTATGTCGTTGAAAATCTTAGGTCACAGGCTTCTCCAACAATGCAACATAATAATACATAACCAAACAGATCATGCATTTTAGCCATGCCTCATTTCGCTCTGTGTGCTGTTTGCTGTCTACGGGGCTGATTCTGCTGACCACGCCCCCCTGCAGGAGAGGGGAGACGTGCTCTGATCAGCTGCTGGGCTGTCAGAAGAGGGGGAGAAAAAGAGATCTCCGTCCTCCGTGTTTTATTATATAGAGTCGTTATTCATTTGTTTTAAAGCTCAATAAATAACAAAGAAGACCTTTGACCGGCACTTTTCTAATTTTGTCCGGAAGATTTAAACTTTAACGGACATCTTGACCGGCGAAACAAACTGAAACTGAAACTCTGCCGCACGGTCCCCTCGTTCCTTGGAAGAGGCGGAGAGGTGGGTGTTTGTCATCTGCTGGTGGACTAACCGGAGAGAATTACAGTGCTTGCCTCGACGGGGAGGGATTGCATTGAATTAAAGCAGCAGGAGCAAACGCTTGCCTCGGGGAGGGAGAAAGAAAGCCACAGCGGAGAATAAACAGAAGGGTAACCATGGTAACTATGGGCGGGAAGTCTTCTTCGCTGCTTTTGTGGCAGACTACAGCGCCACTTACAGGCCTGGCATATGTACTACAGCGTCTCCAGCGCTTTCGAGCGGCAATGGCCGGCCGTGGCCCAACCCCACATTCCCCTGATAGGTGGAGAGTTGGCCCAATAGCCGTAGCGCCACTTCTGTGACGACATAGAAGTGTTCAAATCTGGATCAGTCTGTATCAGATCCGTTGCAGCCCCTTTTTTAGAGATTTGGGTATGGAGGAAAATAGAGAGGGTTGTGTTTTCTGACACTTGGTGAGTTCCCTGGAACACCGGGGACACATATTCATGTAGAAAAGACGTACAAAAGTGCATTTTGCATGATAGGTCCCCTTTAAGTTATCAGAGCAACAAGCTGAGCTAGCTCGGTTATCCTGCTGTGATCTGATCAAGAATGATTGTGATTGGTGGTTTGCTGTGCATGCAGAGCCTGGGTTAAAACATCTGTTAAACACCTGAACTGTTGAAACAACATCCATAACATTCATCTGGCTGCTACTTAGTAATTATTGATCTATTTCTCTAATATATCATTCCAATAGCTTGCATATAGACTCTTATTTCACTATTTCAAACTATTTTTCTTTTTGTATTTACTATTTACTTGCACTATATTTGTCTGTTTATCTGTTGTATTGTGTTGCTCTGTTGGAGAAGCCTGTGACCTAAGATTTTCATCGGCATAACTACTCTGTAGCTATGTTCGTATGACAAATAAAAAACCTTGAACCTTTTCACATGATGTACAATACCTTGTTTACATGCTGCTGGGATGAAAGAAAAATCCCAAATTTACATCAATAAAGTAAATCTTATCGTAAATTAAAAAGTGTTCGACCTTCATCCATAAACACAGTGTTAGTAAGGGGAGTGAAGCTTTCTGAATTCAATGAGGCATGTTTTATTTAATTCATAGATTTCTGTTCAGTATGTAAAAGGTGCTATTTCAAATTAGAAATCTTGCCCTGGTGCTTTTACTAACAACCCTATATAATACACATTTACAGGACGACTGTGGCTGCGAGGGAGTGCGGTCGTCTTTCACCCAGAAGGTTGTGGGTTTGATCCCAGCCCGTGCAGTCAACATGTCGATGTATCCTTGGGCAAGATACTTAACCCCGAGTTGCTCCCGATGGCCAACGGTGTGTGAGTCTGTGTGAATGTTAGTTCCTAGAGTAAGGTACACTGCTCTGTATGAATGTTAGTTCGTAGAGTAAGGTACACTGCTCTGTGTGAATGTTAGTTCCTAGAGTAAGGTACACTGCTCTGTGTGAATGTTAGTTCCTAGAGTAAGGTACACTGCTCTGTGTGAATGTTAGTTCCTAGAGTAAGGTACACTGCTCTGTGTGAATGTTAGTTCGTAGAGTAAGGTACAATGCTCTGTGTGAATGTTAGTTCCTAGAGTAAGGTACACTGCTCTGTGTGAATGTTAGTTCCTAGAGTAAGGTACACTGCTCTGTGTGAATGTTAGTTCCTAGAGTAAGGTACACTGCTCTGTGTGAATGTTAGTTCCTAGAGTAAGGTACACTGCTCTGTGTGAATGTTAGTTCCTAGAGTAAGGTACACTGCTCTGTGTGAATGTTAGTTCCTAGAGTAAGGTACACTGTTCTGTGTGAATGTTAGTTCCTAGAGTAAGGTACACTGCTCTGTGTGAATGTTAGTTCGTAGAGTAAGGTACACTGCTCAGTATGAATGTTAGTTCGTAGAGTAAGGTACACTGCTCTGTGTGAATGTTAGTTCCTAGAGTAAGGTACACTGCTCTGTGTGAATGTTAGTTCCTAGAGTAAGGTACACTGCTCTGTGTGAATGTTAGTTCGTAGAGTAAGGTACACTGCTCAGTATGAATGTTAGTTCGTAGAGTAAGGTACACTGCTCTGTGTGAATGTTAGTTCCTAGAGTAAGGTACACTGCTCTGTGTGAATGTTAGTTCGTAGAGTAAGGTACAATGCTCTGTGTGAATGTTAGTTCGTAGAGTAAGGTACACTGCTCAGTATGAATGTTAGTTCCTAGAGTAAGGTACACTGCTCAGTATGAATGTTAGTTCGTAGAGTAAGGTACACTGCTCAGTATGAATGTTAGTTCCTAGAGTAAGGTACACTGCTCTGTGTGAATGTTAGTTCCTAGAGTAAGGTACACTGCTCAGTATGAATGTTAGTTCCTAGAGTAAGGTACACTGCTCTGTGTGAATGACATGTAGTATGTAAAGCGCTTTGAGGGATCTTAAAGACTGGATAAAGTGCTATATAAGTACAGTCCATTTACCATATACCCTTTAAATAAAAAACCACAACAAGATGAGCTGAACGTACACATTATGATGATATTAAATTATAATCTGGAGGAGATCATTGAAGGATACACTCCACAGTCCGCTGTGTGCTAATCAATGTGCGGTAAACCATGACGTTCTGCTTATTTAGTTTTCTTTATATTAACCGATTGCAATAATGTTAACTCACAAAGACAAAAGGTAACATTTGTTATTGCTAAACTCATTTTTCTAATTCAGTAATAAAGTGAGAATTCAATATATAAGAAGTTTAAGCTTAAAGATAAGAAACGCTGCCGGTTAAATAAGTATTTTTAGAAGGTGGTTCATTCAAAAATAGCTCAGAGACAACAGATTTACTCCAGTGGGTTTTTCCCTTTAACACAATATGCAATTTAATTGTCTCGATGTTGTAGTTTTACTGATGACTACGGATGTTTTCAGGGTAAATAAGCTAACATTTAGCTCTGTTATGGTTCACCTGTAAAGCTGCAGGAAAAGCGCTATATAAATAAGATGTGTTATTACCTGGAGGCGTCTAGTTTCTGCTGCTCCAGGATCCTCTGCTGAGCCTCCCAGGTGTTCTTCTCCTCTTCGAGCTGCCGGCGTTTCTCCTCCAGCTCGCGGTGCTGCAACTCCAGGTTCTTTTTCATCTGCTCGTGACGCCTCGTGAGCTAAGACACAACAAACAAACAAACAAACAAACAAACAAACAAACAAACAAACGGTTAACAACCAGGCATCAATAAAGGAACGTATAAAACTCTCATTAGTGCGTTCACCGTCATTTGTTTAAAGGTCCCCTATTATACTGTTTTTCATCAATATATCACAGGCCTCAGATATATACAGAGCCTGTCTCTGATTGGCTGAAACACCAAACAGATCATTGCAGCATTACCCATAATCCCCTCTGTTTCAGCCCTGTTTCCAAAGTGCTGATTCTCTGTCTGTTACTTTAGATGAAAATAAGGAGCCCCCCCCACGCCTCTGAGAGAGATTTGGTTACAAAGAACTCAATGGTGCTCTAGGAGGAGATTCAGGTGATAAGGGGGGGGGGGGGGGTACCTTGGTTGCTGATTGGCTAATGGTTACTCAAGACAAAACATCGTTATGACATCATAAAGTGTCCAAAATCTGATCAGCTCATTTTCAGACAGGTTTTTATAGAAATGGATCAAAAAGAGAGAGAATCTTTGTTTCTGATACTTTGAGTCTCTTTCCACAGAGGGGACACATGTTGATGAAGAAGAGACATGAAGAAGAGGGGACACATGTTGATGTAGAAGAGACATGAAGAAGAGGGGACACATGTTGATGTAGAAGAGACATGAAGAAGAGGGGACACATGTTGATGAAGAAGAGACATGAAGAAGAGGGGACACATGTTGATGTAGAAGAGACATGAAGAAGAGGGGACACATGTTGATGTAGAAGAGACATGAAGAAGAGGGGACACATGTTGATGTAGAAGAGACATGAAGAAGAGGGGACACATGTTGATGAAGAAGAGACATGAAGAAGAGGGGACACATGTTGATGAAGAAGAGACATGAAGAAGAGGGGACACATGTTGATGTAGAAGAGACATGAAGAAGAGGGGACACATGTTGATGTAGAAGAGACATGAAGAAGAGGGGACACATGTTGATGAAGAAGAGACATGAAGAAGAGGGGACACATGTTGATGTAGAAGAGACATGAAGAAGAGGGGACACATGTTGATGTAGAAGAGACATGAAGAAGAGGGGACACATGTTGATGAAGAAGAGACATGAAGAAGAGGGGACACATGTTGATGAAGAAGAGACATGAAGAAGAGGGGACACATGTTGATAGAAGAGACATGAAGAAGAGGGGACACATGTTGATGAAGAAGAGACATGAAGAAGAGGGGACACATGTTGATGTAGAAGAGACATGAAGAAGAGGGGACACATGTTGATGTAGAAGAGACATGAAGAAGAGGGACACATGTTGATGTAGAAGAGACATGAAGAAGAGGGGACACATGTTGATGAAGAAGAGACATGAAGAAGAGGGGACACATGTTGATGTAGAAGAGACATGAAGAAGAGGGGACACATGTTGATGTAAAAGAGATATGAAGAAGAGGGGACACATGTTGATGTAGAAGAGACATGAAGAAGAGGGGACACATGTTGATGAAGAAGAGACATGAAGAAGAGGGGACACATGTTGATGTAGAAGAGACATGAAGAAGAGGGGACACATGTTGATGTAGAAGAGACATGAAGAAGAGGGACACATGTTGATGTAGAAGAGACATGAAGAAGAGGGGACACATGTTGATGTAGAAGAGACATGAAGAAGAGGGGACACATGTTGATGTAGAGACATGAAGAAGAGGGGACACATGTTGATGTAGAAGAGACATGAAGAAGAGGGGACACATGTTGATGTAGAAGAGACATGGAGAAGAGGGGACACATGTTGATGTAGAAGAGACATGAAGAAGAGGGGACACATGTTGATGTAGAAGAGACATGAAGAAGAGGGGACACATGTTGATGAAGAAGAGACATGAAGAAGGGGACACATGTTGATGAAGAAGAGACATGAAGAAGAGGGGACACATGTTGATGAAGAAGAGACATGAAGAAGAGGGGACACATGTTGATGTAGAAGAGACATGAAGAAGAGGGGACACATGTTGATGTAGAAGAGACATGAAGAAGAGGGGACACATGTTGGTGTAGAAGAGACATGAAGAAGAGGGGACACATGTTGATGTAGAAGAGACATGAAGAAGAGGGGACACATGTTGATGTAGAAGAGACATGAAGAAGAGGGGACACATGTTGATGTAGAAGAGACATGAAGAAGGGGGACACATGTTGATGTAGAAGAGACATGAAGAAGAGGGGACACATGTTGATGTAGAAGAGACATGAAGAAGAGGGGACACATGTTGATGTAGAAGAGACATGAAGAAGAGGGGACACGTGTTGATGTAGAAGAGATATGAAGAAGAGGGGACACATGTTGATGTAGAAGAGACATGAAGAAGTGGATTTTGTATAATAAGTGACCTTTAAGTCTTTATTACCAACGACTACGCTTCATCTTATAACACATAAAGCCTTTTGAGTGTTTTGTTTACCTCGGCCTCGGAGTCTCGGAGCTTCATCAGCTTCTCCTTCACCTTCATCTCAAACACCTGCTCCATCTCCTGCTCCATCTTCTTCATCTTGGACACGTGGTCCCGCCGCTCCTCCTCCATCTGGGCCAGAGGACTCCTGCAGACACAAAGCAGGGTTTAAAAACTCCCACTCAGCAGAATCGTGCCCTGCCTACAGACTTAAAGGAGCCTTTCTGACTGCAGAGTGATGAAGAGGAGGAAGAGGAGGAAGTGCTTTCCTTCCCAGCGAGGAGGAGGGAGGTGACAGGGTTCAACAGGAGAACAGGTGTTATTGGGAATCAAACCTAAAACTGCCCCAAACCCACTTCTCCTGCTGAAACCCCTCTCTCCTGCAGACAGGCTGGAGCTCCTGGAGTGTACACAGTGGCGGCGCCAGGGTATGGCTGGGGTAGGCTACAGCCATACCAAGAAATGGCTCAGCCCCACCATGAAAAATGATGTTAAAGTAAGCAAAATAAAGTCCGCCAACTCGCGCGGAGTAAATTGCACAGACAGCAGTTAGTAAGATTGATTTCAGTAGCCACTTGTCTGGAAATACCGAAGACTAGAAACGGTTTTGAAAACTTTTGTCACGTAGTGATCGTCTTCTCAATAAAACATCTTTGATAATGTCTTCTGGCCAATCAGAATCACGATAACGGCGTGGTGTTGTTGCAGGAAGTCCCGACGGAGAATACTTTTGCGGTAGTACATCTGGCTACATCGATACAACATTACGTGTTGATAGAAATCAACACGTAATGAAATAAGACCCCACGGTTTGATGATTGATAGGTGTGTGGGCTGTCTTTCATTTTGACACACAGAACAATGGGGGCTATCCACCCTTATCCACAATGTAAAGTAATTCACACAGCCTCTTCCCTCTTCTCTCTGTGAGGGGCAGCAGGTTCAGCTTTCAGAACAAAGTCACACAAAACTAAAATGGCATTCATTTTTTTAAATGTGTAGTAATAGATTTATTTATTTTTCTTCTCAAGAGAGTACCAGAATGTGTATTTTATGTTAGGATTTCAAAAAATCTCTGGGGGTTTTCAGCATGTCAACTCTTTCACCTGTGGGGAAATTGCAGGATTGGCTCCAGGTCGCTTTTTATTTACTACAAGACAAATGTGCCTTTTTATTTCATACAGTTCAATTTGGATTGAGACAGGGAAATAATCTAAACCTCACGCGTGGCGTTTCACTGTCGGGGGAGCGTGTATGTAATTACATTGCAAATACTGACTTGAGCCCCACCACTGTATGGGTTAGCCCTACCATAGATTACCCAACAAAAATACTCTGGCGCCGCAACTGAGTGTACAACGTGTCTGATTTGTTAATATGAAGGAGGAGGAAAGCAAAAGCATTTTCTTTACAGTGTTAGTTAGAAGAAAGTAGCAGCTAAGATCTGGCTGTGTAGAGATACAAAACAAAGAAATGAGCCAAAGCATGTATTATTAGCTTTAAGCTAGCTGTTAGCATGGCTCTACGCAACGTGACGAAGAATCCCATCAGCCTAGTTTTGTTTTGATCTAAATAGCTAATATAATATATACAGCTCTGGAGAAATGTATGAGACCTCTGAACATTATGAGTTTCCCTGCTTTACTATTTATAGGTATGTATTTGAGTAAAATGTATTTGTTTATTTTATAAACTGATAACATTAACGAGTGGTCTCTTAGTTTTTTCTGGAGCTGTAGATACAGTATTTACATAAATCGTGTTTGTTGTGCAATTTTTGCTGTTTTCTTGTTGCTGTTTTTCACGAGTATTGTCCTCTCATTCTTGTATTGGGTACGTTTAGTTTTTGCCTGTCCTAAAAATATGATGAATCCAACTTGCTTCCTTGCACGAAGTTAACGAGTTGAATGTTATTCAGATGAATTGACTCCGTTAGTGGATCAGTTTGTTGACTTCTCTGTATTTTCTTCAGCCAAACTGGAAACACCGTAGCTGCCAGAAATGTATATATAATTATTATTATTTATTTATATTTAAATTATATTCCTTAAAGTGGACCTATCATGCTATATTTGAATAATATAGTGTAGGACCATACCTATATAAGGCATATTTATTTTTTTTTTCAAAATACCAAACAGATCATGCATTTTAGCCATGCCTCATTTTGCCAATTTGACATTTTTTAGCTCTGTTTTTGCAAGGGCTGATTCAGTGAGAACAGCACCATCTACAGGCCTGGCATATGTACTACAGCGTCTCCAGCGCTTTCGAACAGCAATGGCCGTGGCTGTCTCCTCCTGATTGGTGGAGTTGGCCCAATAGCCGTAGCGCCACCGTCCTGACGTCAGGACAGTGTTCAAATCTGGATCAGTTTTTATCAGATCCGTTGCAGCCCCTTTTTTAGAGATTTGGGTATGGAGGAAAATAGAGAGGGTTGTGTTTTCTGACACTTGGTGAGTTCCCTGGAACACCGGGGACACATATTCATGTAGAAAAGACGTACACAAGTGCATTTTGCATGATAGGTCCCCTTTAAGTTAATATAAATATATTTATTTAGCTAATTCTGAACTTATTTTCTATTTCCATAACCATTTGTATCCTGTTATTTTATTTCATTCTAAAATGGAGCACCTTTCACAAAACCCAATTTCCCCAGGATGAATAAAGTGTTCCTCCCAGAATAATACAAATCAGAGGATCAATTAGTCGTGTTTGTTTAGTGTTCAGTGATTAGTTGCAGAGTTAAAGCTTCAGAGGTTAATCAATGAAACTGCAGCAAAGCGAGAAGCTGATTTCAGATCATCACATTAATCAGATCACAGATGTTTGGAAGGTATCCCCGCCTCTCTTGTGGAATGATGTAATAGCCAAGCAGGACCAATGCATTTAAATCAGATACATGTCAGCATTTCAAAGCGATGCAGGAGGAAAGCATGAATGAATGAACGAGGGGATGAAGCTGAGGAGTTTGAAGAAGTCACTTACATGTTGTCAGATGTCTCAGGCCTAGAAACAAACACACAGACTCTTAACATGCTGCCGTGAACGTGCTTCAGCAGGCGGTGGATTAGAGCTCCGTTAGTACAGATTATACACACTGCTGCTCAGTTAGTGTGAGTGTGTGTGTGCGTGCGTGCGTGCGTGTGTGTGTGTGTGTGTGTGTGTGTGTGTGATTCAGTGACAGCTTGCACACTTTAATCTGTCTGAGTGTCTGCAGACTGCGACCTCTGAACTGCAGATTCTGTTCACACTCAGCAGCGACATTATCCCACTAGTTGATATTATTAAGGCCTTTTAAAAAAATCACTAGCAGGGAGAAATGGAGAAACAAAACAAGGAATCCAATGATCAGACACAGACACAAGAACCATACACATCAACAGATAAATAATAATAACAGTTTTTTCTTTAGAAAGATATAGTACGAGGACTGTGGCTCTGATCTTGTAAGCATACTTGCCAACCTTGAGACCTCAGAAATCGGGAGCATTTCCAAAACCACCGCGGGGGGGGGGGGGGGTTGGGGGGGGGTGCTCGCCGGAGCTGTATTAGATTAACATTAACATGCTTATTGTAGTTGTAAGTGCACTGCCTTGCGGCCTGTAGCACCATCCTTGATGGAGCATATGTGGAAAGGAAAGGAAGGAGTGAACAGAGGGTTGGAATTGTCGATTCTGGTTCTGTTTGCTGTGACTATCTTCCTCACCCTCTCAGACTTTCAGTTGCCATGGAAACCAAACAATGGTGTAGCTGTATTAAAGTCCGAGTGGAAACAGTCCTGAGTAAATCTGATTTAGTCAGAAATCGGGAGAAATGCGGGAGAAATATGACCCCGGGAGGAAACCGGGAGAGGGCAATGAAATCGGGAGGGTTGGCAAGTATGTGTATAAGACATATCAAAGGTCACAGTAAACGGAGGAAGAAGAAGTACTCAGATCTTGTACTTAACCAAAAGTATGTAAGTGCTGCGTTACAAGAGAAGCAACCTTAAAGTAGGCGCTGATCTTGTTTATAAGATATATACATTCTGTGGAGAACATGACGCCTGTATACAAGATGTCTCCTGACGTAAACAACAACGTGACGTAAACAACAACGTGACGTCGGAGCTCCGTAAAAACAAAGCCGTCTCTGCCGTCTGACGCTCTGTTTGATTCTCTGATTTCTGGAGGAATTATACAGTTTTTGAGGAACAGAAATATTGTTTTCTGGAATCACTTTAAAATGTTACGGGGGAAATCTGCATTTTTGTTTCAGGGCGCAGCGCCCCTGTAATCCGGTGCAGACTAACCCTTAAATAATCAGAGCGAACTCCAGTGGAAACAGACTAAACGTCCCCAAATGTCCCCTTTGTTAATGGTCAAGGACTAGCATATCTACATGATGCTAGATAACACAACGAATAACCCAATGTTGCTTTAACTCAAAGCATCTTGGTCTTATCCGTCCCAATCTTCATGTTTTATACGAGTCCACGCCAACGACTCCTCCAGCGATCGTGCATTCATGTGGTTCATCTTTAATTGTTGTTGTTATTATTATCATGATATCATTATTATAGTTTATTATTGTGAGCAGATGAACGTACTTGGTGAGCTGTCCCTTGTTCTTGTTGTTGTCCATGCCGTTGTACGTGACTGCAGCGAGTTTCCTGCTGCGGTAATTCTCGTAGTGAACGTTGTTCGTCACGTCCTTCAGGTCCTGCATGTTAGTGCTGGGGAAGAAAAAACATTTACATTTTAATGACATTTCCTTTAATCTTTGTATACAATACTTGAAGTCACTGTTAACAAACTAGTGTTGTACTTTAAACACATTTCTCACCGGATGAGCATATTTCGGAGGATGGTGAAGTCACAGTGCTCTCCGTTCTCCACTGTGAGGGACAGACAGAGCAGATACAACATACATTTTAAACAACTTGGTTTGTCTGGTTATTATCAGTTAAAAAACATAATTAATATCAGGGCAGCGAGAGTCTCAGAGAGAAACACATGAACCTTGGAAGAAAACCAAAGTAAATATATGCAGAGAACATCTCTTCAGACACAAGTGGAATTATTCCCTTTAACTGGAATAAATCAAAACTTTATTGCATACGCTTTCAGTCCCAGAACATATTTACAATTGATGTTTTTATTACACCAACAAGACATATTTGTATTTATGCAATGCTTTTCTACGCTAACGAATGTAATTGTTAGTAAAAAATTATAATTTAAGGATGTGTTCAGTTATATATTTTGTATCAATAATATCATTTTACTGCCTTTAGTCATTTCATAAAATTATTTTGATTATCTTTTCACTGTTCACTTGATATATTCTTTGAAACACAATCATTTCAGTATGTTTCTTTTACTGTCTTTGTGAAGCACTTTGTAAAGTACATTCTTCAAATTGCCTTAAATAATCTCCAATATATTACAATAATAATAACCCAGAGAGCTGCAGTGAGAGGGAGCACCAGCAGGGGGCGACCCTTTAGCACCAGTTAGCATTCCCTCTGCATTAAACCTCCCACAGTCCTCTCTGTGGTTGGGAGGTTGCATATCTCCTCCATCTCTCTCTCTCTCCCCCCTCTCTCTCTCTCCCCCTCCCTCCCTCCCTCTCTCTTCCATCTCTCTCCCCCTCCCTCCCTCCCTCTCTCTCTCTCTCTCTCTTCCATCTCTCTCTCTCTCCGCCTCCCTCCCTCTCTCTCTTCCATCTCTCTCTCTCTCTCCCTCCCTCCCTCTCTCTCTCCCTCCCTCTCTCTCTTCCATCTCTCTCTCTCTCCCCCTCCCTCCCTCTCTCTCTCCCTTCCATCTCTCTCTCTCCCCTCCCTCCCTCTCTCTCCCTCTCTCTCTTCCATCCCTCTCTCCTCCCCCTCTCTCTCTCCTCCCTCTCTCCTCCCTCTCTCTCCATATTGTGTTGACTCAGAGCCAGAGACATTTTTGGTATTCCATAAATCCCAACAGACAAACAGTTCATAGTAAAACTCCCACGGTCCTCCAGCAGGCTGCATATATTTTCAAACCACCTTTACTACACTAACAGAGAGAACTCTTTAAAGTAGAGACACTACATACTGATATACACCTGAACATCAGCAGGAGAGGACTCTTTAAGTAGAGACACTACATACTGATATACACCTGAACATCAGCAGGAGAGGACTCTTTAAAGTAGAGACACTACATACTGATATACACCTGAACATCAGCAGGAGAGGACTCTTTAAAGTAGAGACACTACATACTGATATACACCTGAACATCAGCAGGAGAGGACTCTTTAAAGTAGAGACACTACATACTGATATACACCTGAACATCAGCAGGAGAGGACTCTTTAAAGTAGAGACACTACATACTGATATACACCTGAACATCAGCAGGAGAGGACTCTTTAAAGTAGAGACACTACATACTGATATACACCTGAACATCAGCAGGAGAGGACTCTTTAAAGTAGAGACACTACATACTGATATACACCTGAACATCAGCAGGAGAGGACTCTTTAAAGTAGAGACACTACATACTGATATACACCTGAACATCAGCAGGAGAGGACTCTTTAAAGTAGAGACACTACATACTGATATACACCTGAACATCAGCAGGAGAGGACTCTTTAAAGTAGAGACACTACATACTGATATACACCTGAACATCAGCAGGAGAGGACTCTTTAAAGTAGAGACATACATAGATACACCTGAACATCAGCAGGAGAGGACTCTTTAAAGTAGAGACACTACATACTGATATACACCTGAACATCAGCAGGAGAGGACTCTTTAAAGTAGAGACACTACATACTGATATACACCTGAACATCAGCAGGAGAGGACTCTTTAAAGTAGAGACACTACATACTGATATACACCTGAACATCAGCAGGAGAGGACTCTTTAAAGTAGAGACACTACATACTGATATACACCTGAACATCAGCAGGAGAGGACTCTTTAAAGTAGACACACTACATACTGATATACACCTGAACATCAGCAGGAGAGGACTCTTTAAAGTAGAGACACTACATACTGATATACACCTGAACATCAGCAGGAGAGGACTCTTTAAAGTAGAGAGAATACATACTGATATACACCTGAACATCAGCAGGAGAGGACTCTTTAAAGTAGAGAGAATACATACTGATATACACCTGAACATCAGCAGGAGAGGACTCTTTAACGTAGAGACACTACATACTGATATACACCTGAACATCAGCAGGAGAGGACTCTTTAAAGTAGAGACACTACATACTGATATACCATGAACATCAGCAGGAGAGGACTCTTTAAAGTAGAGAGAATACATACTGATATACACCTGAACATCAGCAGGAGAGGACTCTTTAAAGTAGAGACACTACATACTGATATACACCTGAACATCAGCAGGAGAGGACTCTTTAAAGTAGAGACACTACATACTGATATACACCTGAACATCAGCAGGAGAGGACTCTTTAAAGTAGAGACACTACATACTGATATACACCTGAACATCAGCAGGAGAGGACTCTTTAAAGTAGAGACACTACATACTGATATACACCTGAACATCAGCAGGAGAGAGGACTCTTTAAAGTAGAGACACTACATACTGATATACACCTGAACATCAGCAGGAGAGGACTCTTTGAAGTAGAGACTCTACATACGGTTCAGTGAACATCTCTCAGTGTGCTACGTGTCACTTTATCTGAACACTGTATCTTTAAAGCTTTGAATGTCTCACCAAACTGTGACAGAGACTTCCTGTGTGAGGTCAAACTCAGCTCTCATTTCCTGCGCTGCACAGACTAACTTCTACTTTCCCACTAATAGCTTCACTATAAACACTCTGGTGATGCTTCTTTTAAAGCATCAGTATTGCTTGCTTGTGGTTTCTTCATAAAAGGCTTGAAATGTTGCTAATCTTTGGTCCTGATGGGGAGTTTCACTGTTAGTAGATCAAAGAAAAGCAACCTGACAAAGCCAGTTTGCAGAAAACATGACTAAAATAACATTAAAAAGGATAGTTTGAATGTTTTGAATGTAGGTTTGATAAGGTATTAAGCCATAGTCAGTGTATAACTAGCTATTTTACACACACACCTGTAGGCTGTTGTCACCGCTGTCAGACAGCCACTAATTTGCTACCTTCAAATCCACCAAACTCCATGACTAAAGCAGTCATCATTAAATGCAGAAAACTAGAAGTCCTGGTCGACCGCTGCCTCAATCAGCTAGTCTGTACCATTAAAAACACCCAAATTACTAAATAATACAAACTAAATGAATTACGGCGGACACCCCCGTCTTCTGAGAGTTAAAATGACTGTTTTTGTCAATGGAGTTTGGTGGATTCAAAGAGAGCTCAGATAGTGGTTGTGTCTGTTACTCTGAACAAAAACATGCGACTGATCCCTTTAACTGGTGTTGTGTCATCAGACAGTTTAACAGTGATTAAGGAGTTCAATTAAGGACACAGACATGTTTTAAAAGCCCCCTGTGGAGTAATCTCTATCTACTTATTAAGTTTCTCACTGAAAAATACTGTGTGTGTAATGTGAGGCCTACCATCAAATGCTTTATAACTTATGTTGGGAAAATCCTGAATGTCCTCTTCCAATCTGAGAGTAACATGATAACAAAGGTATCCCAACTGTAGCTGTGAACATGACAGGATGTATGATTACCTAGAAGAGCATCAGGACTGTTTGAGGCATATGATAGCTATGTGATTAACATGATGATTCAGCCTCTATGGAGATAGACATATGACAAGCATGATCATTTCTGACGTGGAGCTAATCTGAAGTAAACATTGAATACTGCTTTCTATTCCTCCATCTTGTGACTGTGTAACTCCCTCTCTTGGATATCAGCATGTGAAGGACACTGTTCAGGAACTAGTTGATGCTCTGTGTGTGATGACTACTTCCATTCTGGAGAGGATCACAGATACATGCATCCTGAGATTGAAGTTTAACCCGGGACCAGGGATTATTAACATTTTTAAGTATTCAGAAAAAGTCAGAATGTTCAGATTTTGAGAAAAAAAGTCAGATTTTTGAGAAAAAATTTCAAATTTTTGAGAAAAATGTCAGATTTTTGAGAAAAATTCATAATGTTGAGATTTTGAGAAAAGTCAGATTTTGAGAAAAAGTCATTTTCAGATTTTGAGAAAAGTCATAATTTTCAGATTTTTGAGAAAAAGTCAGAATGTTCAGATTTTGAGAAAAAGTCAGATTTTTGAGAAAAAGTCATTTTCAGATTTTGAGAAAAAGTCATAATTTTCAGATTTTTGAGAAAAATTCATAATTTTCAGAAAAGTCAGAATTTTGAGAAAAAGTCAGAATTTTGAGAAAAAGTCAGAATTTTGAGAAAAAGTCAGAATTTTGAGAAAAAGTCAGAATTTTGAGAAAAAGTCAGAATTTTGAGATTTCTTGAAAAAAGCCAACATTTTTAGATAAAACTCAGTATTTGGTTCATGACAGGATGTATGAAGAACCGGTATTCCTCCATCTTGTGACTGTGTAACTCCCTCTCTTGGATATCAGCATGTGAAGGACACTGTTCAGGAACTAGTTGATGCTCTGTGTGTGATGACTACTTCCATTCTGGAGAGGATCACAGATACATGCATCCTGAGATTAAGTTTAACCCGGGACCAGGGATTATTAACATTTTTAAGTATTCAGAAAAAGTCAGAATGTTCAGATTTTGAGAAAAAAAGTCAGATTTTTGAGAAAAAATTTCAATTTTTGAGAAAAAATGTCAGATTTTTGAGAAAAATTCATAATGTTGAGATTTTGAGAAAAAGTCAGATTTTTGAGAAAAAGTCATTTTCAGATTTTGAGAAAAAGTCATAATTTTCAGATTTTTGAGAAAAGTCAGAATGTTCAGATTTTGAGAAAAAGTCAGATTTTTGAGAAAAAGTCATTTTCAGATTTTGAGAAAAAGTCATAATTTTCAGATTTTTGAGAAAAATTCATAATTTTCAGAAAAAGTCAGAATTTTGAGAAAAAGTCAGAATTTTGAGAAAAAGTCAGAATTTTGAGAAAAAGTCAGAATTTTGAGAAAAAGTCAGAATTTTGAGAAAAAGTCAGAATTTTGAGAAAAAGTCAGAATTTTGAGAAAAAGTCAGAATTTTGAGAAAAAGTCAGAATTTTGAGAAAAAGTCAGAATTTTGAGAAAAAGTCAGAATTTTGAGAAAAAGTCAGAATTTTGAGATTTCTTGAAAAAAGCCAACATTTTTAGATAAAACTCAGTATTTGGTTCATGACAGGATGTATGAAGAACCGTATTCCTCCATCTTGTGACTGTGTAACTCCCTCTCTTGGATATCAGCATGTGAAGGACACTGTTCAGGAACTAGTTGATGCTCTGTATGTGATGACTACTTCCATTCTGGAGAGGATCACAAATACATGGATCCTGAGATTGAACCAGATATAAACTTACATTTTGTATTGGACGTTTCTACTTTAGTTTCTTATGTTTATATACACTTTTACCCTAAATCGATCAATTGTCACAAACTCGATTTCCCTCTCAGAATAAATAAAGTTGTGTGATTCTGATTTAAACGGCACATGGATTGTGTTACTGCTCTGCAAACCATCTACACATGATGTCTGATCAATAATCCAATACACAGTGGAAATATTGGTGTGTGTGTTTCCGTGTGTGTGTTTCCATGTGTGTGTGTCTGTGTGTGTGTTTCCATGTCTGTGTGTGTCTATGTGTGTTTCCGTGTCTATGTGTGTGTTTCTGTGTGTGTGTCTATGTGTGTTTCCGCGTGTGTGTGTGTTTCTGTGTCTATTTCCGTGTGTGTGTCTATGTGTGTTTCCGTGTCTATGTGTGTGTTTCTGTGTGTGTGTCTATGTGTTTTCCGTGTGTGTGTGTTTCCGTGTCTATGTGTGTGTTTCTGTGTGTGTGTCTATGTGTGTTTCCGTGTGTGTGTGTTTCCGTGTGTGTGTCCGTGTGTGTTTCTGTGTCTGTGTGTGTGTGTTTCCGTGTGTTTCCGTGTGTGTGTGTCCTCTCACCTTCAGCCACCCCCCAGGGATACTGCCTGCCACGCACTCTTTTCCCGTTGACCTCGATGATGGTGTTACTGCCAACGACCGCCAGAGGTAAACGATCCTGCAGAGAGGAAGAGGAGGAGGATGAAGAGGCTTCAGAATCCTGTATCACAAAATCTAAAATCAAATTATAAATGCAACTGCGATAAATAAAGTCTACAGAATTTTATATTTACCCACAGAAGTTAAGGTATATAATTCTGCAGGATGTCCCTTTCTGCGACTCGTTTTGTGATGTTATTTTTATGTATGCATGCAAGTCAATTCCTCGTACGTTGAAACCTACCTGGTAATAACCTGTTTCTGATTCTGATGTCGTTTATTGTATTCTTCTTACATTTTTCATTTCATTAGCCTTCCATGTTTCTAAGGCAATCACAAAATGGGATCGCTTCTTTTCAAAAACTAAAATATTTGGGGATTACACGACTGACTGCATAGCTCACGCTCAACAGAGTGTGTGGGTACGATATCATCGCTGCAGTAAAATCTGTTTTATTGAACGTTTCTTTAGAAAAACACACCTTGATCCTCCTGACCATCTTCATCTCCTCCTCATCGTCCGTCTCCGGGAACTCGTAGATTTTGATTTTGTGCTCCTGGATTTCTTTCATGATCTGCAGAGAGGAACCGGGGTGAGATGGAAAATCAGATGAGAGGCGATGAAGAGGAACGTCGATGGTTCCAGCGGAGAGTCATCAATACACGGGCTGTTTATAGACTGGCTTCTGCTCAAGGTGAACCGTCATGTGTTCACGTTCAATCATTAGTCTCCATACTGGGTATATGTACAATGTGCACACGCTACTTTCTACATATGTCTCTATATACATCAACAGCTCAAAGCTTACAGAAATAAATTGAAGTACCGAAAATGCAGGCTTTAGAATCCTGTATCACAAAATGTCAAATGTAATTATAAAAGCAACTGCCATAAATAAAGTCTACAGATTTTATTTTTACCCACAGAAGTTAAAGTATATAATTCTGCAGGCTGTCTTGTACGCTTCCCTTTCTGTGGTTCGTCACCAATGTCGTTGTTTTGTATTTTTCTTATTTTTCACTAGCCTGCCGTGTTTCTAAGGCAATCACAAAATGGGATATTTTCTTTTCAAATACTAAAATATTTGGGGATTACATGACTGATTTTGACAGTGAGAGGTTACAAATCAAGAGTCTTACAAGGAGTATATTTGAGTTCATGCATATTCGTAACCTTTAAAACATGACGTACATTTTTAAAAACTTTAACTAGTACTAAATAAGTCAGATTCGTGAAACACATAATGCTGAAAAAGTGCATTTGATTATTTATGCCACTTAACAGACTAAGAGATTAAAAGAAAACCTCTGAACAACACACACACACACACACACACACACACACACACACACACACACACACCCACCCACACACACACACACACACACCCACACACCACACACACACACACCACACACACACACCACACACACACACACACACACACACACACCACACACACACACACACACACCACACACACACACACACACACACCACACACACACACACACACACACACACACACACACACACACACACACACACACACACACACACACACACACACACACACACACACACACACACACACACACACACACACACACACACACACACACACACACCTGGTGTTTGAACTGTTGGCACTCCTCAGGAGTCATTGTGTCGGCTTTGGCGATGAGGGGGATGATGTTCACTTTTTCATGTAACCGCTTCATGAATTCAATATCGAGGGCTTCAGTCTGAGGAGAAAGAGAGACAGGTTAATAGAGTCTCGGCTGCAGGACGACAGATTTTAAAACAAGTCTGACCTCACACTGCACATCTGGAGAGACCTAACAGCGTCGTAAATCAATCGGAGTGGACTCTGGATATATGACGGTGTAATAAGGTAATTTTAGGTTAAATTAATGAGGTTACACAGCTGAGAGGAAGCGGCTTAATAATCCTCTCTGAGATGAAAGAAACTCCAGTATTCTCTGCTATTAAAGTTGTGCATTTCATTAAATCAGAAACTAATTCATGGGAGAAAGCTTTGATTATTCTCTGAGGTTATCAAGTCATAAATGAGCCACGAGGACAACGAGGACAAAGATGGGTTCATTGCAGTCTAATGTGTTGAGTTTCCTGAAAGCTGCAAGTTGTTTTTCTTCTGAATGATGTCTCTTCAAAGTCCGGATGAGTCTTATAAAATAAAGATTTTGAGTCACGAGTGTTTACTTATTGCTAAATCTGATTGCAAAGTATAATTTGATTAGATGATCCACTGCAGGAACATTACACGACAATCTGCAACGTCTGATGTGAAGGGTTTGATCTGAATTTGCAAAGAGAAGCCATCTATCAATTTGAGAAAATAGTCTGAACAAATACATTGGTTTATACTATTAAGGTGGGGTAGGTAAGTTTGAGAAACTTACCTACCCCACCTTTAAAGTGGTCAGTTTGTATTACTTATTTAATATTTGTACTTTACTGTACGTCTTTGCTTTAAAGCTGCCATGTCAGTTTATGTCATGGTAGTTAACTTTCTAATTTAGCAGGGATTAACATTTTTTCGTCTTTGTTTTTGTGTGTTGTCTTTTTCCTGTGTGTGCTTATAAATGTGGAAAAGATTAATAAAGACAACGGGAAAAAAAGTATGAGAAATTCCCGATACGACTCTTCAGAAACTCCCCCCATCATTATGATTACTTTTATTTGCATATTGACTGGTTACCGTGCCATTTCATTAGTGTTGTACAGCTGTATTCGTCTGCCTGTATTGTTTTGTGTTCATCTGTTATAACTTTGTTCAAGCTGCGCCAGGTCGCTCTGGAAAAACAGATTTTAAACTCAATGAGACTTTTACCTGGTTAAAGAGAGGAAGTGCCCTTATTTATTCTTTTGTATTCTTGAAGAGTGCCTAATGTATGCTTGAACTTTGTTTTATATTGTTAAAATGATAAGAGTTATCTTTCCCGGATGTCATGTGACCTCTAGCCCCGGATGTTTACTTTGTGAGAGAATAAAACTGCGCTAAATGTCAATAACGTGCCTTTCTACTGCTGGTCTACTAGACGAACACGTTTTCACGGTGTTTCCAAGAGGTAAATAAACGTGATTGTGGACATCAGTTCGATGCGTAATGTTCTTTCAAGACCAGAGTAGTTACAGATATATATATATATGTATTCCTGTGGTGCGTACCCGTGTCCGGAGGGAGCGATGAAGTAGAGGCAGCACTGCACTCTGCTGTCGGGCATCTGACGTCTGTTCACTCGAGATTCTGCGTTCAGATAATCCTCAAACTTACTGTCGATGTAGTCGATGACCGGCTGCCAGCTGAGGAACAGAAACACGTTACAGTACAGGGGACATCTTCAGTATATTACAGTCAGAGATGTAGAAGTACACACATCCTTTACTCAAGTAGAAGTACAGATACTTGTGTTTAAAAATACTCTGGTGAAAGTAGAAGTACTGACTAAACTTCTTTACTCAAGTAAAAGTAAAGAGGGCTTTGAAATGTACTTCAGTAAAAAGTACCCATAACTAGCAGCTGTTTTAAAGAGTACCTGACCTCCCTTTATATTAATAGAACAATAATGTCATTGTTAGCTAATGAATGTTTCCATGCTGAACAACGGCAACATGACAACGTTTTCATTGGTCCCTCTTCTTTAGAGAAGACCAGGAAATGATGGATACACGGATCGTGTTCAAATCAATAGGCACGCAATGACTCTAAATAATAATGATCACGCCACCAAACACACATTCAAACTAAAGGAACCAGCCTGTTTGGGAAATGTGAGAAGTAGAAAGTACAGGTATTTGTGTTCAACATGTAAGAAGTAGAAAGTACAGGTATTTGTGTTCAACATGTAAGAAGTAGAAAGTACAGGTATTTGTGTTCAACATGTAAGAAGTAGAAAGTACAGGTATTTGTGTTCAACATGTAAGAAGTAGAAAGTACAGGTATTTGGGTTCACATGTAAGAAGTAGAAAGTACAGGTATTTGTGTTCAACATGTAAGAAGTAGAAAGTACAGGTATTTGTGTTCAAAATGTAAGAAGTAGAAAGTACAGGTATTTGGGTTCAAATGTAAGAAGTAGAAAGTACAGGTATTTGTGTTAAAAATGTAAGAAGTAGAAAGTACAGGTATTTGGGTTCAACATGTAAGAAGTAGAAAGTACAGGTATTTGTGTTAAAAATGTAAGAAGTAGAAAGTACAGGTATTTGTGTTCAAATGTAAGAAGTAGAAAGTACAGGTATTTGTGTTCAACATGTAAGAAGTAGAAAGTACAGGTATTTGTGTTCAAAATGTAAGAAGTAGAAAGTACAGGTATTTGTGTTAAAAATGTAAGAGTCAAAGTAATAAGTCGTGGAGTAAAGTACTGATACCAGAAACATGTACTTAAGTACAGTAACAAAGTATTTGTACTCCACTACTTGCCACCTCTGATCACAGTGAGGTAAATGAACTCACCAGTTGCTGTTGTCCACGGCGTCTCCAAACCCCGGCGTGTCCACGATGGTGAGCAGGAGGTGAACACCACCCTCTTTCACCAGGACCTTCGACTGCTCCACCTGCAGAGGAACACATAGAAAATACTTTATAATACTGTACATTACATTACTTTTTTTCAGCTGCTTACCCAGAATTCTTTTAACTTGTTTTAGCACCTGCTCTATTTACAATGTTGTGTTTAAACTATCTCTTTTATGCATGGTTTTTATGAATCTGTTATTCCATTGTGTTCCTTTCTGTTGTCTTCTTATTAAAGGTGGGGTAGGTAAGAATGGAGAAACCAGCTCGAGATCGCTAGAATTTAAAAATACACAGCTGGAAGAAATCTGCCACTTCCTTACAGAGCCCCTCCTCCAACACACACGAACGCGCACATGACCAATGAGGGCACGAGATAAGTTTGTGCACAGATGGAAGGCTGACAGGCAGGTAGGCCATCCAGTTATTTTAGCCGGGCCGGCTCAGATGATTGGTCGTGCTTTTTACAGTACTACGGCTTCCACAGATGATATTTCTTTATGGATTTATTGTCAAAGCATTTCATGTATTCATTGCTATCGGGATGTTAAGAGCATTCCATGGAATATAACAAGTGTTTCTGAAGGGAATTACCTACCCCACCTTTAAATGTTAATGATGATGTAAAGCACTTTGAATTGCCTCTGTGTCTGAAATTGTGCTATATAAATAAACATACCTTACTGTGTTTTAAACAAGTGCAAACCAGAGAGCATGGATAAAAACATTAATCAAAAAAAAGGAAGAGATGATTTTTGCAAGATATAGCTTTTAGCTCATTTCCATCTGCAGTCCTGCAGGTAGGTACACAAGATTTAAATAGCAGAAACAACCATAAACTACAATTAATTTACATTAAAATTGCAGACCAGTTGCCATAGAACAGGGGTGTCAAACTCAATTTCATCACGGGCCACATCAGCATTATGGTTGCACTCAAAGGGCCGGTTGTAACTTTAAGACTATATAAAAATACATATATAAAATTGAATATATATAAAATAATGTATTATATGACATTATTGCCTCTGCATTGGATTATTATCGGAATAACTTAATAATTAACTACGTCTGAAAGCAGAAGTCTAGGGCAAATAATTGCAAGTCTCTTCAGTAAGAATGTCACAATATGATTTTAAAAGAAAAGCCACATTCTGGAAAAACAAAAAAAAAGAAGTGACATTTTTAAAAATAAATAAAAAGTAATTTATGAGAAAAAAGCTAATTCTAAGAAAAAAGGCATATTTTGACAAAAAATGTCAAATTCTGAGAAAAAATGCATATGTTGAAGATAAAAAGTCAAATTCTGAGAAAAAGTCACATTTGAGATGCATTGTGGGACATGTCGTTTATGGGCAACGTGCTTCTGTAAAGTAGCATGTAACCGTATAATAAACATATTATATTCTTTGCAAGCTCTTGTGGGGCCACATAAAATGAAGTCGCGGGCCGGATTTGGCCCCCGGGCCTTGAGTTTGACACCCCTGCCATAGAGTCTATTCCCTTAAACGTATCAGTGCTTCGACCCAATTTCTCTCCAGTCTGTATTGCATATTGCTGCATGAGTGCAAGTAGAAGTACCTTTTTGTAAAACAACAATAAAGATGACCAAAGCCAAAGCCACAGCATCATGAGTTTCAGCATGTGACACTTCAACTATTTATTCACAAGGTTACACAGGTTTGTTTTCTACCAGTGAGCCGACACAACACGTGTCTTCAGTTAATATCTGACCAACAGCACCTGCCAGTCGAATGGTTTTAGCTCGTGGAATAGTGTTTGCACATGAAGAAATATTAAAGAGGCCCTATTCTGCTTCGTGTGACACTCCCTCTCCTGTAGTGTGTTCTCTACGTGTTCTTTGCCTGTGTAAATGGTCTGCCAAGTATTCCTTCCAGAGGGAGTTTCTCAGAACTAAATCAGCTCTGCAAACCCATTACTCACAGTAGACCAAAACTATTTAGCATCTTCTAAACATGCAACCTCAGGTCTGTGTAGAGCGTTATGGCGCATTTCCACTGCAGGGCCTCGCACGGCTTAGTACGGTATAGTTAGGCCTTGGTAGGCCAGGCTCACTTTATGCTGCGTTTCTATTACAGTTTAGGAACTGGGGCAGTAACTATAGTAACGCAGTGTAGGCGGAGCCGTGACGTCATCTTCAATGCGAACCACAAAACCAACATCAGCCGTTAGCTGTTAGCACTCAGAGCTCACAGTTCCTCATATCTGTTCAGAAACTAGACAAAAGTTAAACAAGTACAAACCACAGACTGCCTGTGTCATGGAGAATACAGTCGCTGCTTTATTTATGTCTGTATAGGCCGTTGTTGTGAGTGTGGACGGTCGGAGCATATACTGCGTTAGCTTAGCCAATCTCCATTTAGAAAACACGCATTTTAAAAGGTGTTTCGCCTGCCGTCTGTCTGCAGACTTGTCAAAGCATTAATTCATGGTTTTTACTAACGTATCAGTATGTTGTTACTTCGGCATCATTTTGAAACGTGTATTACAATTAAATCATGGTAAAATGTGTTCATTGTGTAGCCACTCACATCACTAGTTTAGCACATTCAGCCCGGTTGTTGGCCCGGAAAGAACCACGATTTTAGAGGGCCAGAAAAACTGTGAAAAAGTACCCGTTAGCTGGAACTACCCCTAGTGGAAACGCAACAAAAAACGGACCGGGTTTGGCACGGCACGCTTAAACCGTGTTACGCACTGCAGTGGAAATGCGCCATTAGAGAGATGAAGACGTGGTGAACAGAGCCGCCTCTGAACGCACCACAATGATCAGAGAGTCCGAGCTTTGATAAGCGTCTGTGGGGTCGAGACGGGACTCGTGATCAGGCTCTCAGGCTGAGTGAGTGATGGGAAGCAGTTTCTCTGAGGTCAAGCGAAGGCCACACAGCTGTTCACACACAAACATTCACACTCCTGAAATACATACAGCATTTCAGTCCAACTTGGTGTATATCTTCCTGAAGCTTCACGTCACCACCGCTAAGCTAAAGGCGGCTAATATTGGGCTATAAAGGAACTACAGCACGGTCACATGACTTCACGTCACCACCGCTAAGCTAAAGGCGGCTAATATTGGGCTATAAAGGAACTACAGCACGGTCACATGACTTCACGTCACCACCGCTAAGCTAAAGGAGGCTAATATTGGGCTATAAAGGAACTACAGCACGGTCACATGACTTCACGTCACCACCGCTAAGCTAAAGGAGGCTAATGTTGGGCTATAAAGGAACTACAGCACGGTCACATGACTTCACGTTACCACCGCTAAGCTAAAGGTGGCTAATGTTGGGCTATAAAGGAACTACAGCACGGTCACATGACTTCACGTCACCACCGCTAAGCTAAAGGAGGCTAATGTTGGGCTATAAAGGAACTACAGCACGGTCACATGACTTCACGTCAACACCGCTAAGCTAAAGGAGGCTAATGTTGGGCTATAAAGGAACTGCAGCACGGTCACATGACTTCATGTCACCACCGCTAAGCTAAAGGCGGCTAATATTAGGCTATAAAGGAACTACAGCACGGTCACATGACTTCATGTCACCACCGCTAAGCTAAAGGAGGCTAATGTGGGGCTATAAAGGAACTACAGCACGGTCACATGACTTCACGTCACCACCAACATCTAAGACAAAAAGCAACACAACAGGTAACACAAACACCATGTATAGGCTTTGATTTCAGTCCAACTTAAAGTGGACCTATCATGCTATATTTGAATAATATAGTGTAGGACCATACCTATATAAGGCATATTTATACTTTTTTTTTCTTCAAAATACCAAACAGATCATGCATTTTAGCCATGCCTCATTTCGCTCTATTTGAAAAATGTTAGCTCTGTTTTAGCTCTGGGCAGATTCTGTGAGAACAGCACCACCTACAGGCCTGGCATATGTACTACAGCGTCTCCAGCGCTTTCGAACGGCAATGGCCGTGGCTGTCTCCTCCTGATTGGTGGAGTTGGCCCAATAGCCGTAGCGCCACCGTCCTGACGTCAGGACAGTGTTCAAATCTGGATCAGTTTTTATCAGATCCGTTGCAGACCCTTTTTTAGAGATTTGGGTATGGAGGAAAATAGAGGGTTGTGTTTTCTGACACTTGGTGAGTTCCCTGGAACACCGGGGACACATATTAATGTAGAAAAGACGTACACAAGTGCATTTTGCACGATAGGTCCCCTTTAATGTATATCATCCTGAAGCTGATGACTCCTGACAGATTATGAGTTCTGACTGAGAGGCGTCAGTGTGGAGTTTTAGAGAAATTGTAGAGTTTCCTGAGCCACATTTGAGCTTAACCTCAGTTTAAATGAGCCGATAACGTACACTTAGAGCACCGCAGGCTGAAGGGCTGAACTCTCTCTGCACCGCAGGAAGGCTTCACATCAGATCCTCACAACAACATGAAAACTCAAACATGGGCAAAAAGTCAGGAACATAGAAACAGAAGAGCTGAGAGATAGTAGGGAGGCCTCTTGAACACTACTTAGGATGAACGATGGGACAGAGAGTTATGTGATTTAATGTTAATGGATTAGTATTTTGGGGTAGGCTAACTGAAACACTGCTTTATATACTTTTTCATGTTTGAAATAAAGTATAATCCATTCATCTAGTGCGTTTTTTAACCGTTTTAGAATCACCTAACTACAGAACAAATTCATGGCAAAAGGATTCAATTAATGGTTATCCATTTATGTTTCTTAAGATATTTCACTGACCTAACAAAGCCCTAAAACTGTTAAATACCTCATGAAATTAAGATAAAATGTACTTTATTAATCCCAATTTTTGTTTTGTTTGTTGTTGCAGCAGCATAAAAAAACCAAGGAATTTTACATAACAAATTAAAAGAGTAGAAGTAAACAATTCTGAAATATAAACATCTCAAAATAGAAATAGAAATAGAAATAAACCATTATTAGAGAGTTAAAAAATATACAGATGACCACAAATAGAAACTGTCATTCTGAAAAGAAAACTGAAATTCAGGATCTGATAATGTATTAATTCCAGCTACGTTATGCTGACATGGCTGCAGTAAAAAAGTTCTGTTCAGCCCAGGGATGATTTCTTTCTCCACCTCAGCCCCGTCTACATCTCGTTTGCGCTGCTTAGCTGCTCTCTTTGTGGCGTCATCATTCATCACAAAGACAACATTTCCCAGCAAAGCTTTTACAGCGGACCCTTAGCCCTTTGACCCCGCTCACTATCACCAGCATCAGTCATGTCCTGATATCCATCACAGGCTGGCTGTTTGGATCTGACCTCTGACCTCCAGAGCTGCTACCGGCAGGGGGGCCTGACAACGTGTGTAATGACTAATACTTTTTTAAATACCTCCTCAATTCCATAGAAAACTAAATAAACATGATTTATACAAACTGGTGTGAAAAAGAAAGCTTCTGCAAGATGGGTGGAATACTCTTAGTCTGTGAGTCGTTAAGGAAGATAAAATACCATCAAGACTAAACTGAGATGCCTTTGAGATGACATCACCACCGCTAAGCTAAAGGAGGCTAATGTTGGGCTAAAAAGGAACTACAGCACGGTCACATTACTTCACCTCACCACCGCTAAGCTAAAGGAGGCTAATGTTGGGCTATAAAGGAACTACAGCACGGTCACATTACTTCACCTCACCACCGCTAAGCTAAAGGTGGCTAATGTTGGGCTATAAAGGAACTACAGCACGGTCACATTACTTCACCTCACCACCGCTAAGCTAAAGGCGGCTAATGTTGGGCTATAAAGGAACTACAGCACGGTCACATGACTTCACGTCACCACCGCTAAGCTAAAGGAGGCTAATGTTGGGCTATAAAGGAACTACAGCACGGTCACATGACTTCACGTCACCACCGCTAAGCTAAAGGCGGCTAATGTTGGGCTATAAAGGAACTACAGCACGGTCACATGACTTCACGTCACCACCGCTAAGCTAAAGGTGGCTAATGTTGGGCTATAAAGGAACTACAGCACGGTCACATGACTTCACGTCACCATCGCTAAGCTAAAGGAGGCTAATGTTGGGCTATAAAGGAACTACAGCACGGTCACATGACTTCACGTCACCACCGCTAAGCTAAAGGAGGCTAATGTTGGGCTATAAAGGAACTACAGCACGGTCACATGACTTCACGTCACCACCGCTAAGCTAAAGGCGGCTAATGTTGGGCTATAAAGGAACTACAGCACGGTCACATGACTTCACCACTGCTAAGCTAAAAACCAGGGGACAGGAAGTGATGAAATACTAACAGATTTTCAGGTTTTAGGACTCACTCCTGCATCACTCTCTACTCCCTGTGTCTGAAATTATGCTTCAAGACAAACTTTGGGTCAAATTGAAGAAATGTTTTTGTGGACAGCCATAAAGTGTTTCTCCAGAACATGCTGAGTCATGTTACACACATGCTGCCCCAGACAGTGATCTCATGAAGGAACAACAAACCTACCACAGACTGTCAGGAATGTGAAGACTTCAGCTTTACATACGGACTGCACGCTTATTTACGTGTCATTTACTGTGACGGGCCAGTGGGAAAACAACCACATGTGATGGATTCAAGTCAAAGAATGTCACAAGAGTTTAACTTCAGCATCAAGTACTGCCAAAACTCTGCAAATATGAAACTGTTTTAGTCTTTAAAGTTCCTGCAGGGTTCGGGCCTAGCAGCATCCTGTCAATGCGTTGAATTCAATCAATAAACCCACCTCATAATGCTCCATTTTATAGACCACAAACTAGGGCTGTGCAATTAATCGTATTTTAATTTTTGGCCTGCCACAATTACAAAAACAACATAATCGGAAAAAACAATTATTTTGCTTTGCTGGTTGTGACTGCACTGCAACATATTTGATCTAATTAATTTTGGTCTATTTATTTGTATTTATCATATTTACATATGTTTAGTAGCTTGTGGAAGTGCGCTCCAAAATATTTGTTGATCTTGTTTATTGGTATTTATTATTTTGATATTATTTATTTAAATGTATCATTTATTTTATTTATTTTTGTATTGGTTTTTCAGTTGAATTATACGTTCAGGGTAATCAACAGTTAAAAAGATACTGTTCAAATTATTATTTGTATTTGTTTTAAAGTTCAATAAATTGATGTTTTCAAAGTCAATGAATAATCGTATTTAATAATCGTGATATCAATTATTGACCCAAATAATCGTGATTATGATTTTTGCCATAATCGCACAGCCCTACCACAAACTGATGTTGAAATTACCAGAATTATATCTAATGTTAGCAGCAGGTTATGAAGGCACTTCTAAGTTTAATCATTTAAGCTCTATTAAGTCAAAATGAGTACTGAGCAAAGTAGAAATGTGTTGCGTTTAAATGTAATCTTGAATAAAAATAGATAGATATTACCTTAAGCTTTTTAACAGAAAACATGCAAGTACATGTAAAAGTCCAAGGGATTTTCTACTTTAAATTCTTGGTTTCTTACGTATAGGGACTGAGGCTTTAAACAGTACTATCAGAAGAATAACACTTACTATTTCTAACACAAAAAGGTAAATCCCATTAGCCCTGACAATACGATATGTATCTGAACATGGCTCTCTGTATGTTCATCATGTGGTTCTCTTTAAGGGTCATGCTTTTAGTCAGGTGCGTTAAACTATCGGCTTAAAGTCCAATTTAAATTGTGAATCTAAAAGGAAGCGTGTTTTCTGAGAGGGAGAGTATCCTTTAAAAATGCAACATGTCCTATCAGATGATCTTGTGACACTCTGTATCAGCAGTGTGATGTAAACAGGGATCAGGCATGTCTGAGCAGGAGACGATCTGTGGATCATAATAATTTCTGTCCTCAGCTGATCTGACTGAGCCTCTTCACCAGAAACACCGTCAGTCACCTCCTCTTAAATAACTAATATTACATGCAGGACTCCTCTGGGTTCATAGCGTTCTTTGGCAGGAGTTGAGGCCACAAATATTTTGAGAGAGAGAGAGAGAGAGAGAGACAGAGAAGACAGAGAGAGAGAGAGAGGGAGGAGAAGAGAGAGAGAGAGAGAGAGAGACAGAGAGGGAGAGAGAGAGAGAGAGAGAGAGAGAGAGAGACAGAGAGAGAGGGAGAGGGAGAGGGAGAGAGACAGAGACAGAGACAGAGAGAGGAAGAGAGAGGAGAGAGAGAGAGAGAGAGAGGGAGAGACAGAGACAGAGAGACAGAGAGAGAGGAAGAGAGAGAGAGAGAGAGACAGACAGAGACAGAGACAGAGAGAGAGAGAGGAGAGAGAGAGAGACAGAGAGAGGAGAGAGAGAGAGAGAGAGAGAGAGAGACAGAGACAGAGACGAGACAGAGACAGAGACAGAGAGAGAGGGAGAGACAGAGACAGAGACGAGAGACAGAGAGAGAGGAAGAGAGAGAGACAGAGAGAGGAAGAGAGAGACAGAGAGAGAGAGAGAGAGAGAGAGAGAGAGAGAGAGAGAGAGAGAGGAGAGAGAGAGAGAGAGAGGAAGCTGCTCTACTTGTTGCAACGAGACAGGTAACATATTCTACATGCAATATCTCCTAATTATAATACTATAATGTATAGTAAAATACACAAATGTACAACTTAATGTTATTACTTGCTGCGACTTCAATAAGTGTATGCGTTTACTTGCTTCTATGATGCTGCTAAATGTGTTCTTGTCTCATGAATATTAGTTTACTTACTTTATATCGCCTTTAATCTGCACTTTCCTCGTTCGCTGTAAGTGTTAATTTCCCCATAAATATAAAAATGGACTCCTGATTTCTGAACACAACAGGCAACACAATAGATCAGACAAGACACAACAAGCAATATGTGCTAAGTGCAATATAAACAAATTATAATACAATCAAATAGGGCTGTGCGATTATGGCAAAAATCATAATCACGATTATTTTGGTCAATAATTGATATCACGATTATTAAAAACGATTATCCATTTACTTTGAAAACATCCATATATTGAAAAAAAAATGTTGAACAGTATGTTTTTAACAGTTGATTACCCTGAACTTTAAGTATAATTCAACAGAAAAACCAAAAAAAAAAAAAAGAAATTACATTTTTTTTTTTATAAAAATAATAATCGTTTTATTTCGATTACATTGTTTTCGGAATCGTTGCAAGCCAAAATCGTAATCGAGATTAAAATACGATTAATTGCACAGCCCTACTAAAAATATATACTATCTTTTTACCATTGAAGAGTACTTATCTGATTTTATTTTGTTAACATTTTCTTGCCTCTTAAATCTAAATGTACTCATTTAAATTTTTGCCTTTTCTCTGCACTGTCCCCTTGGCTGTCGGAGTTTAAATGTAACCCAGGATTAAAGGATTTCTGATTTCATAACAAACAACAACCGGATAGTTTTGAGAGTAAAAGTTGAGGATTTTAGGAGCCGACAGAACACGCCAACTAAATCTGACTTAAACTTTTAATAAGTGCAGATAGGGTGTAACAGGCAGGTGAACTAATTGGCAGCTCAGTGTGTGTGTGTGTGTGAGTGTGAGTGTGTGTGTGTGTGAGTGTGGTGTGTGTGTGTGTGTGTGTGTGTGTGTGTGTGTGTAGGGGATTATAGATTTACATTAAAGCAGAAGATCAGAAGGAACAGGTGAAGGGAGGATCTTCAGCGTGCAGCTACTGTACACACACCATGTCACACACACACTAACACACACTGTAACTACAGACAGAGAGAGGAGTGTGCTCGTTCACACGGCAGTCTCAGCTTTCACTTCAAAAGGCTCTGCCGTGAAGCAGCTGCGGCTCTGTTTGAGGAAACAGCCAAACCCTGAACCTCTCAAACAGAAACATTGAGAGCTGCTTTCCAGCTGCACAATTAATCAAAATGTTACCAACATCACAGTTTGGACGAGTGCAATGTTCAAAATGCAGGAAGCACAATGTTTGTTTAAGGCTAAATATGTTTGATATACCATTTTGAATGAAGTATTGTGGAGCTGCAGAGATATCCCCACCCAAAAGTCAAATTCTACAGGCTTATTAAAACGTATTTGTTTGCTAGAACAGCCGGTAAATTCAGAAAACTACATCATTTTACTGTAAAAGCAGCCTTTTAAAACTTTGAAAAGACACTTAGAATAACATAATATCCAAAATCTAAGACAATATCTGATCTAATAGCGAGATTTCGATGATATAAAGTTACATTGCACAGCCCTATATGACATTTCAGCTCACATAAATGTACAAAAATTATGATTTGAAAATGTTATAACTGAAGTAAAGTAGTGGGTCGGTCATTTGAGTTTAATAGAGCTTTAATGAGGTTAATGTTCATCAACCTGCTGACATCTGACCTTGATAAACGTGCCGAGTGACTGACATAATAAGCATAATCATCACTGCACATTTCTTTAAATGCTAGGTGTGGTCATAACTGGTGCAACTGGCTTTAAACCAGTCTATGGTCGCTTCTCTGGTGCGCACCAGACGACAGTTTGTTTCATTTTTCAGAAGGTTCGGTTTGCGTTCACACGGGCAAAACTCAAACGGACAGTGGAAATGCTGTTCAACCATTGGTCAGACATTAAGGGGGTAAAAACGCAAATCCTGGCAATTTCTACCGCAGCCCCCGCCATGGAGCATCGGCAGGTTATTTTCATGCTGTTGTTAATCTGGAGAGCATATCAATGGACTCGAGCGGCCCGCGCATATGATTATATAAGACAACGTCCGTTAAAAAACAATATAACATATAATGGGAGACGTTCTGCAGTAAGGAGGGGGTTTCACCGACAGGGGGCTCTTACTTTTAGGTATAGTTGACGGAGCATTTTCACTTTACACGACACTGTTCAACACTTCATTCTGCTTCACTCTTTAACTAAACAACCGCGGATGTCTTGAAAGACTCTTTCGCTAAAGATTTTGAAGACATCCACGTTCTTGTGACACGTAAATACTACGTTTCCTATGTTTTGGTGCGGACTGCGTTCACACCAGAGATGAACCGCTCCAGAGTTCACTTGCAAGCGGTCCGAGACCACCTCTTTTAGGCGGACCAGAGTCCGGTTGTTTAGTTCACTTCAGAGGGCTGCGTTCACACCGACCCAAACGAAACGCACCAAGCGGCTAAACGCACCAGGGTTCGATTCAACCGGACTATACAAGGCTGGTGTGAATGCGACCTATATCTAACTAAAGACCAGTGAAACTATGCTTTTCAGCAAAGCTAAGAAATAAACAATATTTGGGTCGCACCGATGAAGAGACAAGAGTAAACAGGGGAGAAAGTAAACCTGTAAAAGAGACAAAGGCCTCATATTTGTTGTTAAAGAAGCTCCTTTAGTTTACTGTACACAGAGGCGCGTGCCTGGTTTTATCTCCACAGGAAGTTGTCTGTTTATTTGGGGTTTGGGCAGTACACAGTTTAATGGAGGTGTATGATAACTACTATCATTCAGACACAGGAAATACAGCGTCATTTGTTAGGGTTGCTGTCCAAGTTAGGGACGTCACATAGTGCTAAATTCAGACTAAGATAGATAACTCACACAAGCCATCAATTGAGCTGAAGATAAATAAATCTTTAGGTAAATACATGTGAAAACTTGACTCCTGTCATCATTGTAGTCCGTGAATGTTGATGTATAGGGAAGTGTTACATCTGGGTTAAATCTAATAATCCGATTTCGTTGCCTAATTTGAAATTGGGACACAATCCCTCTCTTGTTGCAGCAGATGAACCGGTTTCTCTGTCCAACACAAACACATGGGTGGAACAGCTGAAACACGACGTCATACACAAAGTATTCAGAGGATTTACCTGCAGCTGAGAGACAATAAACAAAAAGGTGAAGCAGCCTCAGGATCTGACGCTTTAACTGTCCGAGTGAAGGAAACCTCTAGTTTCAACTTTAGGTCAAGGAATGAGTCCATAAACATGGAGATAAGTCAGTATTTTATTACTTCCTGTCCCCTGGTCTTGAGGTCAATGGTTTTCTGAATGTTAGCCTGAGGTGTATGTGGTAAACACAAGCTGAAGAGTTTTTAACGGTTTGTTCTACGACATAAAATACATCAGTAAATACCCCACTGGGGAATACAAAAATGGCTATTGCTAACAAGTGTCTACATGAGACGACTAACGTCATCACGCCCAACATTAGCCTCCTTTAGCTTAGCGGTGGTAACGTGAAGTCATGTGACCGTGCTGTAGTTCCTTTATAGCCCAACATTAGCCTCCTTTAGCTTAGCGGTGGTGACGTGAAGTCATGTGACCGTGCTGTAGTTCCTTTATAGCCCAACATTAGCCTCCTTTAGCTTAGCGGTGGTGACGTGAAGTCATGTGACCGTGCTGTAGTTCCTTTATAGCCCAACATTAGCCGCCTTTAGCTTAGCGGTGGTGACGTGAATCATGTGACCGTGCTGTAGTTCCTTTATAGCCCAACATTAGCCTCCTTTAGCTTAGCGGTGGTGACGTGAAGTCATGTGACCGTGCTGTAGTTCCTTTATAGCCCAACATTAGCCTCCTTTAGCTTAGCGGTGGTGACGTGAAGTCATGTGACCGTGCTGTAGTTCCTTTATAGCCCAACATTAGCCTCCTTAGCTTAGCGGTGGTGACGTGAAGTCATGTGACCGTGCTGTAGTTCCTTTATAGCCCAACATTAGCCTCCTTTAGCTTAGCGGTGGTGACGTGAAGTCATGTGACCGTGCTGTAGTTCCTTTATAGCCCAACATTAGCCGCCTTTAGCTTAGCGGTGGTGACGTGAAGTCATGTGACCGTGCTGTAGTTCCTTTATAGCCCAACATTAGCCTCCTTTAGCTTAGCGGTGGTGACGTGAAGTCATGTGACCGTGCTGTAGTTCCTTTATAGCCCAACATTAGCCACCTTTAGCTTAGCGGTGGTGACGTGAAGTCATGTGACCGTGCTGTAGTTCCTTTATAGCCCAACATTAGCCTCCTTAGCTTAGCGTGGTGACGTGAAGTCATGTGACCGTGCTGTAGTTCCTTTATAGCCCAACATTAGCCTCCTTTAGCTTAGCGGTGGTGACGTGAAGTCATGTGACCGTGCTGTAGTTCCTTTATAGCCCAACATTAGCCTCCTTTAGCTTAGCGGTGGTGACGTGAAGTCATGTGACCGTGCTGTAGTTCCTTTATAGCCCAACATTAGCCTCCTTTAGCTTAGCGGTGGTGACGTGAAGTCATGTGACCGTGCTGTAGTTCCTTTATAGCCCAACATTAGCCACCTTTAGCTTAGCGGTGGTGACGTGAAGTCATGTGACCGTGCTGTAGTTATCTTATAGCCCAACATTAGCCTCCTTTAGCTTAGCTGCGGTGACGTGAAGTCATGTGACCGTGCTGTAGTTCCTTATAGCCCAACATTAGCCTCCTTTAGCTTAGCGGTGGTGACGTGAAGTCATGTGACCGTGCTGTAGTTCCTTTATAGCCCAACATTAGCCACCTTTAGCTTAACGTTAGCTTTTTACTTCAGAAATCATAAAGTGGTTTTAATATGTGGAGATTATCCTGCTAAACTAAAAGTGTAACAATCTTAAACGTTGGTTTCACACAGAGATAATTTTCTGGAATAATCACATTGAGGAATCCCATTGGACCAGGGAGATGCTGCCTTCAGGGTCCAACACAGAAATACAACATTCCTGTACTAGTGAACGAAAAAATAAGAAGTTTTTACCTGTACAGTTTTCTTGATTCTGTGTGAAGGGCCCGGGTATTCAGGGGAGTACAGTTCTGTCAGAAAGAGGGAGTTGATCAGGTCGACTTCCCCAGCCCAGATTCCCCTGAAAAACAAACACAGAGTGAGTGTGTGAGTGTGTGTGTGAGTGTGAGTGTGAGTTGAGTGTATGAGTGCGAGTGCGAGTGTGAGTGTGAGTGTGAGTGTGAGTGTGAGTGTGTGTGTGTGTGTGTGTGTGTGTGTGTGTGTGTGAGTAACTCTAGATGCATTCACACATTACTTGTTTTTCTAATCCTTGTTCTCAAGCCAGCATGACAACATGACACAACCTCCAGATGTTTATCAGCACATTCTTCACAGGTTCAGATTCAAGATGTTTCTCAGAACAGGAAATGGCTGCGTTTAACCTCCTTTTCTTCTTTTTTAAACAGGCAGGGGTTAACAGGAGACGAGGGAAGAAACAGACGGGTGGAAGTTCTGTCCTCCCAAATTCTTTCCTGTCTGCATTTCAGGAATCTAATCAGGGAATCAAGGGAAGGGAGGAGAGGGGAAGATTTAAACCGCCGCAGTCATCATGAATTTCCACTTGAACAAAGGAGGAGAAACAGGAATCAAAAGCATGGATTCCTTTCCATTGTACTCGGAGAAATCTGAGGAGACACCAGACACTTTGGTTTTCACTTTATAACAAGAGTTTAAAAAGCTTCTCATCAGAAGTAACTTTGATCTTTTGAGATACAGGTCGTTTAGGATATAAAGATCTTTTATCTTGAAAAAAAAGGTTGTTTTTCCAACCATATTTTGCTTTGTGTTATTCATGTTAGCTCCAACAATATTTAACCGTACGGCTCTATTTAGCCTGCATGCTAACGTCTGTAGCTGAATGAAGAGCATCTGTCCAGACTCTTGCTCTTGTGTTTTTGGAAAAGCTAAACTTTAATAATTGATCAACCAGAAGACATTCGCTGATTCAAGAATCTCTGATGTGATTTGCTGCTTTCACATTACTGATGCTGTGTATTTTGAGGTTGAGGACTGTTATGGCGCATTTCCACCATGGCGCGGAGCGCGGTTTAAGCGTGCCGTGTCGTGCCGTGACCGTTTTTGGTTGCGCTTCCACTAGGCCTATTTACGGCCCGGGGCCACTTTTCACCTCTTTTCTGGCCCGACAAAATTGTGGTTCTATCGGGGCCAACAAACAGGGCTGAGTCGGCTGAGTATGCTAAACTAGAGAGAGCATCGCTGGCAAGGGGGCTACAACTACAACAAGATGGACATATTTGACCGTGATTTAATTGTAATACACGTTTCAAAATGATGCCGAAGTAACAACATACTGATACCGGTTAGTAAAAACTGAATTAATGCTTTGACAAGTCTGCAGACAGACGGCAGGAGAAAAACCTTTTAAAATGCGTGTGTTCTAAATGGAGATTGGCTAAGCTAACGCAGTATATGCTCCGACCGTCCACACTCACAACAACGGCCTATACAGACATAAATAAAGCAGCGACTGTATTCGCCATGACACAGCAGTCTGTGGTTTGTACTTGTTTCACTTTGTGTCTAGTTTCTGAACAGATATGAGGAGCTGTGAGCTCTGAGTGCTAACAGCTAACGGCTGTGTTGTGTTTCTGGGGTTCTCATTGAAGATGACGTCACGGCTCTCCGCCTACACTGCGTTACTATAGTAACTACCCCAGTTCCTAAACTGTAATGGAAGCGCAGCATGAAGTGAGCGTGGCCGAGGTCGACATTTAGTCATTCAAAACAAGCATTTTGACAGTTAAGAAGTCCTAAAAGGCCCCGTATTTTGGGACTTTTTGGACCTTTTGGAGCTGTAATAACCACAAAAATGCCAGTGAGAACCTGGCCTGCCTGATGAAATCCAATCCTATGAGAGCGTGGCTGTTCAGATCGGGGGCAACAAGGAGCTGCAGAACAAAAGCTTCAGTGTGCATGAGAGTGTGTTTCTGCAGCCAGAGAGCTGCTGCTGACCTTTACGAGTCGCCAACATCTCAACGAACAGATGAAGAAACAGCCTCACAAAAGGATCCTTCACTCCACACACTCGCACACTCATAAATGTTTTCCTAAGAGGGCAGAGCCACATTTATCTTGTGATCCGGACAGAAATGTAGGTGGGAAGTAGTGGAGTACAAATACTTGTTAGTTACTGTACTTAAGTACATGTTTCTGGTATCAGTACTTTACTCCACTACTTATTTTTCTGATGACTTTTTACTTTGACTTCTTACATGTTGAACACAAATACCTGTACTTTCTACTTCTTACATGTTGAACACAAATACCTGTACTTTCTACTTCTTACATGTTGAACACAAATACCTGTACTTTCTACTTCTTACATGTTGAACCAAATACCTGTACTTTCTACTTCTTACATGTTGAACACAAATACCTGTACTTTCTACTTCTTACATGTTGAACACAAATACCTGTACTTTCTACTTCTTACATGTTGAACACAAATACCTGTACTTTCTACTTCTTACATGTTGAACACAAATACCTGTACTTTCTACTTCTTACATGTTGAACACAAATACCTGTACTTTCTACTTCTTACATGTTGAACACAAATACCTGTACTTTCTACTTCTTACATGTTGAACACAAATACCTGTACTTTCTACTTCTTACATGTTGAACACAAATACCTGTACTTTCTACTTCTTACATGTTGAACACAAATACCTGTACTTTCTACTTCTTACATGTTGAACACAAATACCTGTACTTTCTACTTCTTACATGTTGAACACAAATACCTGTACTTTCTACTTCTTACATGTTGAACACAAATACCTGTACTTTCTACTTCTTACATGTTGAACACAAATACCTGTACTTTCTACTTCTTACATGTTGAACACAAATACCTGTACTTTCTACTTCTTACATGTTGAACACAAATACCTGTACTTTCTACTTCTTACATGTTGAACCAAATACCTGTACTTTCTACTTCTTACATGTTGAACACAAATACCTGTACTTTCTACTTCTTACATGTTGAACACAAATACCTGTACTTTCTACTTCTTACATGTTGAACACAAATACCTGTACTTTCTACTTCTCACATTTCCCAAACAGGCTGGTTCCTTTAGTTTGAATGTGTGTTTGGTGGCGTGATCATTATTATTTAGAGTCATTGCGTGCCTATTGATTTGAACACGATCCGTGTATCCATCATTTCCTGGTCTTCTCTAAAGAAGAGGGACCAATGAAAACGTTGTCATGTTGCCGTTGTTCAGCATGGAAACATTCATTAGCTAACAATGACATTATTGTTCTATTAATATAAAGGGAGGTCAGGTACTCTTTAAAACAGCTGCTAGTTATGGGTACTTTTTACTGAAGTACATTTCAAAGCCCTCTTTACTTTCTTGAGTAAAGAAGTTTAGTCAGTACTTCTACTTTCACCAGAGTATTTTTAAACACGAGTATCTGTACTTCTACTTGAAAGGATGTGTGTACTTTGTAGCATGTAGCAGAGATTGTCTGTGATGAAACATGCTGTAAACATTTCTGCAAGGCTGAAAGGGAATGGAGAGCTTTGAAGGGTTTTTTCTGCAAACCGTGGGTGAAACGCATGTGATAAAACCGTCAGATTGATTAGGGAAGATGACAGGAGCAGCAGGAGGGAAGAGATCAAGGTCCCCGAGCTCTGGTTTCATGAAACAAATCAAACTCAGAGTTATGAGGGCGGTGGTGGAGATGCCGATCATTTTTGGTCAGAGCTGTGCATGGCTGAAAGTTTGGATGGGACGAGGTCACAAATCTGCCAAAAAACTCAAACCGTTCCCCAGAAATGTGATCAGATGATAATTGGCTTTGACTGAATGAAAGATCTTCCCTCCCGTGCTTGCTCTGTGAGGCTAAGACTGAACCAATATATGAAATTAAACTCTTTACCCACAACTTAACACTGCTTTATGACATCCAGCCGTCTCAGTGAGTCATAAAAACATCAAATAATCAGAATACTTTTTATTGCAGGGGAATAGGTTTGAGAGAGTTGCTCTATAACACTAACATGAAAAAAATATAAAAGGTCAGATTTATTATTTCCTTTTCAGCAGCATTTCTCCATCTGTGGTTACTTGTTAAGGCCCCGGCTCCACGAGGAACAACGGCAAAACGCATCGGAGTAACGCAAATGCAACCGCCAAAAAACTTCCGTCCCCACGCAATATACACCGGATTGTGTCAAGCTCCACGAGACGGCTCCGTTTACATCCAACCGCTGGAAAAGCTGCAGTACATATGCCGAGCCTGTACGTGGCGCTGTAACTTCCTCCACAAAAGCAGCAACTTCCTCCACAAAGCAGCGAAGAAGAATGGTTGTCATGGCTGCACTTCTGTTTTTTCTCCGTGGTGGGGGCGGAGGGAACCGGGCAGAGTTTTTCGCCGGTCAGCGTGTGTTAAAGTTTAAATCTTCATGCTTCCTCATGCAGCAGCTGATCCAGTAAGTAAACCGACAGTAAAAATGAACATATTTCTAACTAGTTTATGTAGTTTGAGAGGTAATTAAAATAGCTAAGGGTGGTGATCTGACTTGAAGTGTGTGTTTTGCTCCCGCTGCATCACAGCGGCAGGAGCTGCGTGTCTCCGTCCTGTCAGATTAGACTTCACTCGCGTTTATGTCCATATCGAGATAAAGATAAATAATCTGAATTCAAGGAGGAGCTCCTGTAGATGTTGCACAAAGAACTGTAGCATGGTCAGTAGCGACTGGAGCACGATAGCAACCCTGCGGGGGAGAGGCGGGCTATGAAAACGAATGACCGTATAGGCGACTCCACGGCCCCGTTGGACCCCCCAGAGCGCTCTGTTCCCAGATCTATCCACCTTTGGACCCGTTGTCGTTTGCGGGGTCTGTTTCTACGTTTCCCTTACGGCGTCGTGGAGCTTAGAGGGCTATACGCATGAGAAATATGCGGATTCAACCCGTATTTGTCCTCGTGGAGCCGGGGCCTAAGCTGCCCCAATTATTTTGCATAATAAAAGATGTTGCTGCTGCAAATGCATCAACATTTAAACCCATGTTTTATTATATGTGCGACACGTAAAGATTATTTATATATATTTCTCCCGTCTTTCTCATCTTTTATATGCAATATATTACACCTTTTGTTAAATGCTTTAAGATAAAAGGTACTTTATTGATTCCCAATTAAGGACATGTTTGCGTTGAAGCAGCATAAAAAACAACAAAACACTCACATAAGTACAAGAGAGATTAAAGAGTAGAAATAAACAATACTAGAATTTAAACGTCTCAAAATAGAATTGAAGCAGCATTAAAAAGTAGAAAAAAATATACAGTAGGCTAGGGCTGTGCGATTATGGCAAAAATCATAATCACGATTATTTTGGTCAATAATTGATATCACGATTATTAAATATATTCATTGACTTTGAAAACATCCATTTATTGAACTTTTAAATACAAATAATAATTTGAACAGTATCTTTTTAACTGTTGATTTCCCTGAACGTATAATTCAACTGAAAAACCAATACAAAAATAAATAAAATAAATGATACATTTAAATAAATAATATCAAAATAATAAATACCAATAAACAAGATCAACAAATATTTTGGATAAATATATATATAAACTCTGACACTAAATCACTATTGAAGACTGACAACTGACTTAATCATTAGCGATAGTTTTTATTCCATTTCAGGAAGCTGAGTTTCCATTGGAGGGAAACGAAGGTGCAGAAACACGGTTTGCTTCACTGCTCTCAGTGTTTCCATTACAGCTGGGTTTCCAGTAAGGTCCTTTTGACACAAGCCTACCTTTGAACACTGTGTAGCACCGTGTTGTTAAGTGAACGATGACGCACCAGAAACCTTTAACACAAGGTTTGAAACTGAAGCTAATGATTTCATTCATTGACATTTAGGTGGCAGCTCTACTTTATAAGATCAGAGTCGTTACCATGAGGTTTTATACTGCGGCCGCCAAAATGAGCAACAACAACCCAAGACTCTTTCAAAATAGTTGCCGGCAGAAAAATAACATTTGGTGACAAAAGGAGAAGAAAGTTGATGACAAAACAAATAAGGGAAACAAAACAATAAAAGTTGATGACAAAAAAGGGAAATTGTGAACATTTTGGGGACACAAAAAACAATTGAAAAAAAAGTTGACCAAAATAAATAAGTTGACTGAAAAAAAGTTGACAAAATTATAAAATAAAAAAGTCGACAAAAAAAAAAGTTGATTCCCAAGAATAAATAAAATGAATGTTGGCGACTAAAAGAGGGGAAAAAAAAAAAGTTTGCGTTGTCTTATTTTGGGAGGGATGCTCAGTTGCAGAGTTAGTCGTCTCATAACTGTCAGTGTTTGCGTTAGCTACGTTAGCTAGCTAGCTTACAGCAGATCTGCAGTAACATCAGAAGGAGTCATGTGACCACATTTTATTCAATATGCTCCTTAGATAACTTTTATTTTATTTGTTTTATTAATTTCTCCTCATAGCATTGTGAAGCACCTTGAGATGACGTGTGCTATATTATTACATGTTACTTTTTATCCAAAGCGACTTCCATACTCAATACTGTGGACAATCCCCACAGGAGCAATTTGGGGTGAAGTGTCTCAGGGACACAACGACATGCTGACTGCAGTGGGGTTTGAACCTGTGACCCCTGATTCCAACACCAAGGGCTATCCACTGCGCCACACGCCTCCATATGTTTGTAGCCTTTATATAAATGAAATGTATTTATTTTAAAGTAAGCCCATCAACATTTTAGGTAAGTTTCCAACAGTCACAGTGAATATAATATGCCTACTACAACATATGAAAGGGGTGTATTGTTAAGAGTTTATGCTGAATTACAGATTTTAAGAGGGTTAACGTGCCCACTGCACTACGATGTGGGACTTGCATCACTTAGAACAAATGCAGCGTGTCTTATCAATTGGCTGAATGGCTGAAGGCTCCTTGTTATAACACATTAAAACCCTCCGTGCCAGCATACTGCAAATAAAGCATCCACTCATGTCGTTACAGCAGGCATCTCGGCTGCAGCAGCACACTTCCTTTAAAGGAAATGTCCAGCAGCTGTGTAAACCACGGGGGTTTATTCAAAGGCACTTAGCGCTGCGTTTCAAGAGGCTGGAGCAGGGGAAGCAGGGGAAGCAGAAAAAAGCTTGCGTTGGCTTCATTCATTCCAGTTATATATATATATGTATATTTTTTAACTTTCTAATGCCATTTGATTTTTATTTCAGAAATATTTTTGGATTGTTTATTTCTAGTGTTTGAATTTCTCTTATTCTTTTGTCTTTTTATGCTGCTGCAACGCAAACATTTCCCAAATTTGGATAAATAAATACTTCTTATCTTATCAATTGATCTTAATTGATATATTCAGGCTTATTATTTTTAGGGTTAAAGTCCCTACGTGTGCCGTTTTGGTTTCAAGACCCTGGTTCGCGGAGGACACCAAAAAAGTCCTAGAAAGACAACGTAAACTTAACTAATGTGCATTTAAAATAAAAAAGAGGAATAGTTTCGGCGAAAACTAAAAGGTACCATGGGGTCAGATTATAATTTTCCAAAGGGGGGTTCGTTTAGCACGAAACACTTGACAATAACTAAAGGACAAGTTAAACAAGAAAGTAGAAAGAAAGGGAGGTGATTTCTGCTAAAAGGTTATCAATGATTGAGTCAGAGCTCAACATTTCAGATGTTCACACTGCACTGTGACTGTAATTCATGTTCTTTGCTTTAAATAGTGTTTTTAAATGTCTTTCATAATAAGTTTCTTAATGTCTTTCATTTTTGTAAAGCACTTTGAATTGCCTTGTGTTGAAATGTGCTATATAAATAAACTTGCCTTAGAACGGCAACCTCGATTGGACTTTTAAAAAGTAAATTAAAGCCCTATCTTTTTAATTTGGCTTACTAGTATCACTGTTTCATGTTTTATTGTTTTTACATATTTAATTATGTTCCTCATTTGTTATTGTCATTCTCTGTAAAGCACTTTGCGTCAAGCATGAACGGTGCTCTATTGAATAAAGTGTATTATGAAAACACTGGGCTCATGGCGTGCAGGTGAAATGAACAGTGGTTTGTTGAAAAGGGGAAATTCTGCACATTTGAAAGCAGTTATCTTCTCCCACCGCTCTGTGTTTATGAATGGGACTTTCCCCGAGACAATAAACCTTTAACAAGTCTGGAGCTTTGCAATATAATCGGTTGGCAGAGACATCACCCTTCTTCTCCTAAAAGCTTGTCTATGTTTATGTGGGCAGACGTGATATAGATGGTGTGTGCATAGATTCAAAAGAGAAAATTAAATGAAACAGAGACAGTCTGAATGTTAGGAAAGATAATGTGTAAGCAGCGTTCCTTTTTGGCAGCTATTTTAGATTTAGTCTTAAGACGAAAATTGTTATTAGTTTAGTCACATTTTAGTCCTTTTTATCCTTCATAGTTTTAGTCGATGAACAATTACATTTAGTCACTTCTAGTCAAAAATGTTTTCTCTCTTTAATCAATTCAGTTTGGCAAACACAGGAATCTGAAATTGGAATCAAGGTGACAGCATCAAGTGTTGGAATTCGTAAAGCAACATTTCACTCTCTTAACACTAATATCTAGGTTAAGGTTTTAACGGTACTACTACTCTTAAAAAATCTCGTGTGCACACACCGCTGCAAGCGTGCGTTAGGCCCCGCCCCCCGCACACAGAGAGAGAGAAAGGCCCCGCCCCCCGCACACAGAGAGAGAGAGCCCCACCCCCCGCACACAGAGAGAGAGAGAGGCCCCGCCCCCGCACACAGAGAAGAGAGAGTGGCCCGCCCCCCGCACACAGAGAGAGAGAGAGAGGCCCCGCCCCCCGCACACAGAGAGAGAGAGAGGCCCCGCCCCCCGCACACAGAGAGAGAGAGAGAGAGGCCCCGCCCCCCGCACACAGAGAGAGAGAGAGAGGCCCCCCCCCGCACACAGAGAGAGAGAGGCCCACCCCCCGCACACAGAGAGAGAGAGAGAGAGAGGCCCCACCCCCCCCACACAGAGAGAGAGAGGCCCCGCCCCCGCACACAGAGAGAGAGAGAGGCCCCGCCCCCCGCACACAGAGAGAGAGGCCCCACCCCCCACACACAGAGAGAGAGAGAGGCCCCCCCACCCCCACACAGAGAGAGAAAGGCCCCGCCCCCCGCACACAGAGAGAGAGAGGCCCACCCCCCGCACACAGAGAGAGAGAGAGAGAGGCCCCACCCCCCCACACAGAGAGAGAGAGAGGCCCCGCCCCCGCACACAGAGAGAGAGAGAGGCCCGCCCCCGCACACAGAGAGAGAGGCCCCACCCCCGCACACAGAGAGAGAGAGAGAGAGCCCCACCCCCCCACACAGAGAGAGAGAGAGGCCCCGCCCCCCGCACACAGAGAGAGAGAGAGGCCCCGCCCCCCGCACACAGAGAGAGAGAGAGAGGCCCCGCCCCCCGCACACAGAGAGAGAGAGGCCCCACCCCCCGCACACAGAGAGAGAGAGAGAGAGGCCCCCCCCCCCACACAGAGAGAGAGAGAGGCCCCGCCCCCCGCACACAGAGAGAGAGAGAGGCCCCGCCCCCCGCACACAGAGAGAGAGAGGCCCCACCCCCCGCACCACAGAGAGAGAGAGAGAGGCCCACCCCCCCACACAGAGAGAGAGAGAAAGGCCCCGCCCCCGCACACAGAGAGAGAGAGGCCCCACCCCCCGCACACAGAGAGAGAGAGAGGCCCCACCCCCCCACACAGAGAGAGAGAGAGGCCCCGCCCCCCGCACACAGAGAGAGAGAGGCCCCACCCCCGCACACAGAGAGAGAGAGAGAGAGAGGCCCCACCCCCCCCGCACACAGAGAGACACCGGGAGATCGCTCTTCTGGAGTGAAGAGAGCGGAAATAATGATATTGCAAATTAGAACCGTCATTTCATTTAATTTCAAACCTTTATTTAACCAGATTGGTCCCATTGAGATCATAGATCTCTTTTTCAAGGGAGACCTGCAGCATATAGGTTCCACATGAAACAATAAAGACCGTAAGATGCATTTTGACAGACAAGACGGACACTTGGGGGAAAATACCCTGCATTTTGAATGTCCGATAGTCCACCATTAACACCTTAGTCACAAACATTTTCCGTCATAGTTTTCGTTGACGAAATTAACACTGTAAGTATATCTTTTTTTAATGAAGATGGATTCGGTCTTTTTATGTTATTATCTTTTTGTATTTGTTTTTATATAGCACCTGCATTTGTACTCTGTATTTTCTCCTGTTATTGTGTTGTGTGGGGAAAAACCAATAAATAAACGTGGATTCAGGTTGACGTCAAAAATCTTCTGAGTGTCGCAAAAAAAAACGTAAGCTGGTCGTCAGGCAGGAAATGTTCTGATATTGATGAAAAGGAACGCTGCTTATTACCCCGTTTAAATGTGTTATATGTACAGCCTTGCTGACAGGTCTGCTCTGAAAGCCAGATGTCAGATTTCCTCTCCTTCTCCTAAAAGCTTGTCTTGTTTATGCGAGTGGGATTCTTTCCAAAAGGGATAAAACGGAGCTGTTTCACCTCTCTGTGACAATGAGCTCCGGCTCACATCAAGGTCACTTCCTGCCAATGTGCAAATCACTGGCAAATATTGACTCTGTCCAACAAATGGCTCTGGCCCACTTTCACTCATCCGCTAACAATCGCTTTCCCCTCCACTACTAGAACTCCCTCCTCGCTGCAAATCAGTGAAATGCAGTTAAAATCCATGTCTGTCCAAAAATGTCACAACTTTATCCTTAAAAGCCATTTGATATCCGTGTGACATTGTCAAAATTGGTGTGTACGTTATTGAGTCATGGGTAACAATTAGTTTTTTTCGTCACAGTGTCTTTTTACCTTTGATGACCAAATTCTAACAAGTTTAAATTTGGTACAAACGTCCACTTATGGCGCGTTTCCACTACACGGCCTCGCTCGGCCCCGCTCGGTATGGCTGGGCCTCGTTAGGACTGGCTCACTTTATGGCGCATTCCATTACAGTTTAGGAACTGGGGTAGTATCTATAGTAACGCAGTGTAGGCGGAGCCGTGACGTGATCTTCAGAGAACCCCAGAAAAACAACACAGCCGTTAGCCGTTAGCACTCAGAGCTCACAGCTCCTCATATCTGTCAGAAACTAGACAAAAGTTAAACAAGTACAAACCACAGCCTGTCTGTGTCATGGAGAATACAGTCGCTGCTTTATTTATGTCTGTAGGCCGTTGTTGTGAGTGTGGACGGTCGGAGCATATACTGCGTTAGCTTAGCCAATCTCCATTCAGAAAACAAGCATTTTAAAAGGTTTTTCTCCTGCCGTCTGTCTGCAGACTTGTCAAAGCATTAATTCATGGTTTTTACTAACCGGTATCAGTATGTGTTACTTCATCATTTAGAAACGTGTATTACAATTAAATCACGGTCAAATATGTCCATCTTGTTGTAGTTGTAGCCCCCTTGCCAGCGATGCTCTCTCTAGTTTAGCATACTCAGCCCGACTCAGCCTCGTTGTCTCTGGCCCTAGACCCGCGATTTTATGAGGCCAGAAAAACTGTGAATTAGGACCCGCCGGCCGGTACTAGGCCAAGTGGAAACGCAACCAAAGACGGGCCGCTGACGTCACAGCCCTCTTAAACCGTGCTCCGCGCTGTAGTGGAAACGCGCCATTAGACTAAAAAATTAAGACATTTCCTTCAAGGCATTCCTGAGATATCAAGATAACCGTCTCTTAGAAACACACAGGGTTATAAAGAACTTCATATTTTCAAAATAAGAAACCAAATTAACTTCTAAAGTCAATGAATGAACATAAATAAACAATTTAGGTTTCAACAGTTATCTATTTGACTGCATACAAATCCTCTGTTTACATCCAGAACATGGTGACATCACTATGTAACACTCCTATTGGCTAGCGCTCCAACACATTGTACGTGATAGGCTAAGGGGCGGGACATCTCTAAACGGTTGACAAATCACCACAGAGACGGCCAGCTAACCAATCAGAGCAGCTCTGGTTTCAGACAGAGGGTGAAAAGAGGTGCTGCAGCACAGGCAGTATGAGGAAAATAAAGAGCTTTTTGAACATTGGAGACACTAAACACTAACGAGCATTTATGAGAAAGAAATGCAAAGAATCCTCGTATTTAAAAAGCTTAAGTTTGGCATTCCTGCTTAAATACCACACAATGACTGAGTGACTTAATTCTCTACTCCAGAACCACATTACTTCTTTATATTTCAACATAGCTGCTATTTAAATGCTCTGAATGCATTTAGAAAGAACATTGAGTGATTAGGTTGCAAGAGAGAGGTCTCAGAGGGGCTCTTTTTAGTTGAAGCTATGTGACGGGAGGGAACTGGGAGTGTGTAGTTATGAAAGTGGAAGACGCCCATTATAAAAAAAAACTAAAAATGTCTTCATTCTTTCCTGAGGGTGTGCTCAGCCTGGTTTCATGTGAAATGTCATTTTAATGATGTAATGTCTAATAAAGTAAGCCTTAAAATAACATGAAACATGTCCCCATAGTCTCCGTCTGAAAAATGCGTCTAGAAATTCCACTTCATCATCATTTCCATAACCGCTGGGTCTGCAAACGTGCTTTTAACACCCCAAGAATTTAAAGCAAAGCACACATTATCTGACGCTTCATCTCCTCTTTGCATGACAACACACACACACACACACACACACACACACACATTACCCTGCTTTTCTAATTACACGCTGCACACTAAATTACTACAGTACAGCCTTTTTCCTGAGAGCACAGCAGGGGAAACTCCACAGAATGAGGTAAGAGAGGAGGTCATCTGATGGGAGTTGGAATTTCTAAGTGTGTATTTATATATATGAACATGTGTGTGTATGAATGTATATCAACCCTTAAAGGTAGGGTAGGTAAGTTTGAGAAACCGGCTCGAGATCGCTAGAATTTGAAAATACACAAACCGGAGAAAATCTGCCACTTCCTTACAGAGCCCTCCTCCAACACACACGAACGTGCACATGACCAATGAGGGCACGAGATAAGTTTGTGCACAGATGGAAGGCTGACAGGCAGGTAGGCCATCCAGTTTTTAGCCGGGCCGGCTCAGATGATTGGTCGTGCTTTTACAGTACTACAGCTTCCACAGATGATATTTTTTTATGGATTTTTGTCAAAGCACTTCAGATATTCATTGCTATCGGGATGTTAAGAGCATTCCATGGAATATAACAACAAGTGTATCTCGAGCCGGTTTCTCAAACTTACCTACCCCACCTTTAATAAAGTATGAATTGAAGCCACTGGAAGACATTATCAGGTCATATCTTATTCCAGGGTATATGCAGGAATCCTGAAGTCACATGTAAAACCTTTCAAGACCTTTTTAAGACCCTTTCCATACATTTTAAGACCTCATCGCCACTTTGAGTTTAACCGGTTACATTGGCGACACACTTTACCTCACATTTACTATATACAGTATTGATTGTCCTTCCTCCTTATCTTCCAACCATTTGGACGCAGACTTGCATTTCCCCATAACGATGTTGTTTAACAACCGGAGCTTCGCGCGCTATCAAGCAGTGAGCGTGCGATGTCCTGTTCAGATGACGTCAAATCCAACGGGATGCCATAAATAAACTACACAGAATCACACTACACACCTACGCAATGATTACATTCAGGCAGACTGTAGAATACCGCTTTGGACAATTTATATACTTATTGAAAACAAGCTACAAAATGGAACACCTTGGAAAATTCCGTTTAATACTTTTTAATAGCCTTAATTTTGGCTAAATTGATTTATTAACTTTTAAGACCTTTTTTAAGACCCCGCGGACACCCTGACTACTCCTGTGAAATCACAACCTTTAAATATGTTATGTTGATATTTTCTATATAAAAACATGAGTTTGTACTCTTGGCAGTGCCTACTTTATTAAAACATTACATCATCAAAATGACATTTCACATGAAACCAAGGTGCTGTCACACTCCCAGGAAAGTATGAACACATCAGGAATCAAGACCTTTTTCTTGTTGTCTTTCTAATGGGCGTGTACCAGTTACACAACTACACACTCCCAGTGCCCTCCCATCTCCACTTAAACTAGAAAGCCTTACCTAACCCTAACGACAGAAGCCTGATATTGTACATCCTTAGAAGACAAATAGCTGAGTTTTTTAAATATGGTTGTGAGGTCTTCGAGTAAGCAGGTGTGTATTTTGGAAACGTCTTGATAAATAATTCCAGAGTCCAAGAAGAAGAATTTTTCTTTGGATCTATCAAATGTTATTTATATATATCACAATATCACTTTTTGAAGAAACCTCAAGAGGATCCTTCTCTCAAGATGGACAGACGTGATATATATGTTTGTGCATAGATTAAAAAGAGATAATTAAATAACATAGACGGTCCAAATGTTAGGAAAGATAATGGTATTTTATGACGTCAAACATCTTCCAGGTGTCGCAAAACAAAAACTCAGCTGGACGTCAGGCAGGAAATGTGTGATATTATGAAAGTAAACCCTGCTTATAACCCAGTATATAGTTGTTTATATGTATAGTCTTGCTGACAGGTAGTCACTGAAAGCCAGGCGACAGGAAGTGACATCACAGAGGCATTCAGAGCCACTTCCTGCTCAGGTAGCTCTGCTGTGACAGAGAGAAGAAAGAGCTGATGGGTCGACTCCCTAACATCAGCTGCTCTGGCTTCATGAATGGAATGACAGGAAGTCACACACACACACACACACACACACACACACACACACACACACACACACACACACACACACACACACACACACACACACACACACACACACACACACACACACACACACACACACACACACACACACACACACACCACACACACACACACACACACCACACACACACACACACACACACACACACACACACACACACACACACACACACACACACACACACACACACACACACACACACACACACACACACACACACACACACACACACACACACACACAACACACACACACACACACACACACACACACCACACACACACACACACACACACACACACACACACACACACACACACACACCACACACACACGTCTTGAAACTTGAAACCATCTCTAATGCGCTGAGGGGAACAGCTGCTATCACTCTCTGCTAAAAAATGTGTGAGAAACCCAACACTGCTACACACACATGTACAGTAAGTAACACCTACTGTATGTACCAACAACATGAATTAAGAAACTGTAACCGCTCTGTGTGTGCGTGTTGTGTGTGTGTTATCATGCGTGTATGAATAGAGGCTACTCACCAACAACCATGAGTGTGAACTCGAAGCCTCTCTTCACTGATTTTCTATAGACTTGGTTGTGGGAGATTTGCGAAGCCAACATAACCCTCCAGGTTCTTCTGTAGCTGAGGAGCAAAATAAAACAGATAAAATGAGGTTAAACTAGAAAAATGAGACCAGATTGACGTTTGACTTGCTAGCTCAAATCTCAGCAACTGTGGTGTCAAAAAACTAAATACAAAACACTGATTCCTCATCGATCGTAGTTAAATAAATGCAGTGTTTCCCATACATTGATTTAATTGTGGCGGGCCGCCACAATTAAATATCGTCCGCCACAAATGGATCTCATAAAAAAAATAATAATAATAATAACATATATATATATTTTTTGGTGGTCTAATGGATAGTGAGGTGGGCTGATGATCGGAAGGTTGCGAGTTCAAATCCCGCCTGGACACCACTACTAGTGTGCCTTGAGTAATGCCGCGTTTCCATTACACGGCCTCGCTCGGCCCCGCTCGGTATGGCTGGGCCTCGTTAGGACTGGCTCACTTTATGGCGTATTTCCATACAGTTTGGGAACTGGGGCAGTATCTATAGTAACACAGTGTAGGCGGAGCCGTGACGTGATCTTCAGAGGACCCCAGAAAAACAACACAGCGTTAGCTGCTGAGCACTCAGAGCTCACAGCTCCTCATATATGTTCAGAAACTAGACAAAAGTTAAACAAGTACAAACCACAGACTGCCTGTTCATGGAGAATACAGTCGCTGCTTTATTTATGTCTGTATAGCCGTTGTTGTGAGTGGGACGGTCGGGGCATATACTGCGTTAGCTTAGCCAATCTCCATCTAGAAAACACGCATTTTAAAAGGTGTTTCTCCTGCCGTCTGTCTGCAGACTTGTCAAAGCATTCATTCATGGTTTTTACTAACCGGTATCAGTATGTTGTTACTTCATCATTTTGAAACGTGTATTACAATTAAATCACGGTCAAATATGTCCATCTTGTTGTAGTTGTAGCCCCCTTGCCAGCGACGCTCTCTCTAGTTTAGCATACTCCAGCCCGACTCAGCCTCGTTTCTCTGGCCCTAGACCCTCGTTTTATGAGGCCAGAAAAACTGTGAATTAGGACCCGCCGGCCGGTACTAGGCCAAGTGGAAACGCAACCAAAGACGGGCCGCTGACGTCACAGCCCTCTTAAACCGGGCTGCGGGCTGTAGTGGAAACGCGCCATAAGGCACTTAGCCCTCAGTTAGTCCAGGGAGAATGTCCCTGTTGTCACTGTAAGTCGCTTTGGAATGAGGCGTCTGCTAAATGCCTGAATTGTAAATTGTAAATTATATTTTTGGGAGAATAAACCCCTCAGATCCTCAACTCCGGTGTGTCTCACTCATTAACAACGCAACACAGACCAACAAGAACGTTGTCTACAGTATCCATGAACTCGCATGTATTTTCTTATTTGAGGGGGGGGTGGATGCGTGGGCCACCCGAATAGGTGGTGCCCTCACAAATAGAATCAATTCTGTGGGAAACACTGAAATGTCTCCATTTAGGGACATTTCACACTCAAATGTAAAACAACATGCATCATGAAGGTGATAAAAGGGACAGTATATAGTGTTACCAGTTTGTCATGCGAGTGCGATCGAGTGTTTGTTATGTTACACAATTAAAAAAACATCTGTATTTAACCCCTTTCTAAGTTAAAGGTGCATTTGAGCTGTAGGTGTGACCTGTGATTTTTACATAACTACAGCTTTATCTGTGATAATTAATAAGTGAAAAACGTACCGCTGTGTTGGAGAGCAGTCCAGATTTCATGATGACAATAAAAAGTGACATGAGTAGACATCGTTTGGAGGAGGCAAGTCGATGAGACGTGAAGAGAAAGGGAGGAAAGAAACAGAGAAATACATTAGTTAAAAAGACAATTACATTTTAGAGGGAATATCAATCCAGCTCTTGAGGTGCAGGAAGGACAATAGGAAAGGCTGTGATATACAGTTTTTTGTAAATGTTTCAGCAACGATAAAGAATCAGTCATTCAGGATTTGATGAGTCATTGTTTTCTGCAAAGACAGAAGTTGACGGAGGAAACGCTGCTGCTACACACACCATGACCAACTTTATGAACATGAGAAGATTAATTAACATTTATACACTTAAACATGAAAGCCGGTTGAGAAGCAAAGGCCATTTCTGTAATAACCCAATGAAGAGAAGATGAATTTGTGCTGTTAAAAACACACGCATAGTCAGTAGCACCAATAATAATGGAGTCGATTGAATGGGTCACAAGCCAAAACATTTATAGCTTGTTTAAATAAGCTTTGCCGACACAAAGACACAGAAGTTAGAATTTCACTGGTTTCTTGAGAAAAAGGAATAGCATGTTTCAATTGGATTTTGGATAATTGCAGGGAAATCTGTCCTGTGGCCATTTCTTAAGTGTACATTGAACCAATGAAATGTATTTAATAAGTGTTGTGGTAACATCAATATCTCAGACAACATCTAGCCACTTCTTAGCAACTGCTTTATTTAAAGGGGACCTATCATGCAAAATGCACTTTTGTACGTCTTTTATACATGAATATGTGTCCCCGGTGTTCCAGGGAACTCACCAAGTGTCAGAAAACACAACCCTCTCTATTTTCCTCCATACCCAAATCTCTAAAAAAGGGGCTGCAACGGATCTGATAAAAACTGATCCAGATTTGAACACTGTCCTGACGTCAGGACGGTGGCGCTACGGCTATTGGGCCAACTCTCCACCAATCAGGAGGAGACACCACGGCCATTGCCGTTTGAAAGCGCTGGAGACGCTGTAGTACATATGCCAGGCCTGTAGTGGTGCTGTTCTCACTGAATCTGCCCTTGCTAAAACAGGGGTAAAATAGTGCAAATTGAGCGAAATGAGGCATGGCTAAAATGCATGATCTGTTTGGTATTTTGAAAGAAAAAAAAGTATAAATATGCCTTATATAGGTATGGTCCTACACTATACAGTATTATTCAAATATAGCATGATAGGTCCACTTTAAGATGCAGTTGGGATACGTTATAAGAAAATGGTTCAATAGAAAATGGCCAATATGTGTTAGGGATAATTTACAGAAGATACAAGAGAGGGAGGAAGTTTGAAGGATTTTTTTACATCTGCTGGACACACATTTTTCATAACCATATCTGCCACTTCAGCAGCTACCCAGGTCTCTGATGGAAGCCCTGAAATATACTGTTTGTGCAATAATAAGAGTCTGATTTAACAGCTTTAGTGAACGATATTGAAAATGATTATTAGCATCCATTACTGAAATATATCCACAGAGTCAGAGCCTCTGCTCAGCATCAACAGGCTGTTATTCCTCCTGTGTTTACAGCAGCCGTCAGCAGCTAATGTGAGCGTTTGAGAAGATGCATCCGCCACTTGTTTTACTGCACACACACACATCTCTCTCACTCTCACACACACTTCCTGTGTCAGAGACAACTGACGAACAGCAGAGCTCTCAGCCTGAAACTCTGTGCAAACTGCTGCAAACATAAGCTGTGTCTGACGATAAGCAAATTACACAAAGACTCTACACTAATAGTGACAAGACATTAAAGTCTTAACTGCGAGCTTATTGCATTGAGAAATGATGTCTAGGCAACAGTTTACATTCACACACATGCCTGGAAAACACTCTTAACTTCACATGAAACAAGGCTCTTAACTAACTGTAAATATTGGTGTACTGCACATTACTACCAATAAAACGTCTTTAGAAAAGCATCAAAGTTATACTGAAAGGATGTCAGTTTGTTTATCTTTCATAAAACGTTTGGTGCTTAATTTATGGAAGCCTAAAAGTGGTCGCATTCGTGGAAATGCAAGATCAAACTTGGCTTCAGCGCTGGGAAAGAAAGCAAGAAATGTGACGTAATATTTGAAATATGTAAAATATCTTAAGACTCGTTTTAGGTGAAGATGGTGCAATCATTTAGAGACAGATCAACAGATCGTAGAGAAGATTCACACAATGATGATGTTATCTCTTAGTTTGTAAAAGTAAAATGGTGCATCTGTCTAATTTGGATTTCTTAGGTTATCTGTGGCGAAAGTGCAGAGAGAAAGAAAGAAAATAAATATAGAAACAATAGCTGCAAGTAAAAAGAAATGCAAAGGTTTCGAGCCCTGACATGTTACACAAAAACAAACTGTGCAGCTGTATTCTGATGCATTGTGGGTAAGGTGCTATTATCTACATGAGGTGTCACAAACACTGAGCTAGGTTGCAATTTCTCAGTCACTGTAACCACACAAGCTTCAGTTACAGGCAGAGAAGTCGTCTTCCTGTTACTACTAAGTTTATTTAACGTCTTTACGGAAACAATCATTAAGAAATGTCAAATTAAAAAGTATGTAAACTCTTTAAAAAGTCCGTAGACTCTTGTCATAGACAGGTAGACAGGGAGACAGGTAGACAGGTAGACAGGTAGACAGGGAGACAGGTAGACAGGTAGGCAGGTCATGTTACAATTTTTGCTGCTTGCTACAAAAGTAAAACTGGCGCGGCTCTCATGTCAGGGGTACTTGAGTGAGTGACACGCAGGCTCTGCATGTCCACCACATATATATATATATTTAATATATTTGTATTTTGTATTCTGGATTGTGGAAACGGTATTTCGATCTCTCTGTCTGTACACACAAACTGAAATAAAGTTGACTTTGATACCCTCGTGCCACTTACAGAATAAAATCACTGCAGGACAATGCAACGCGAGTGAAATGCGACGGTGCATTTTGTTGCTGTTAAACTAACGGAAACAATGCGGCGAGTCTGCAGGAAGTCGGGGGTTTCAGAGACTCTGAGCTCTGGATGTGAATAAAGCAGCAGAGAGGATACCAAAGCATCCGGGGAAAAAAAGAAACCCTTCCCACGACCTCTGCAGAGCTCAGATATTTCTCCTATCGTCCCACACTCTCAGCCTCCGAACCTCTCTGTTGATACAACTCGGATAAATTCACACTGCGTCTGAGAAAGATCCCAAATTAGATTTCTCAGCTCACATGGGGATAGAGTTTGCAGGAAAGTATGTAGTTGTTGTTGGTTTTTTATGCTGCTGCTGTTCAGCTAGCAAACATTTCACAAATCGGGATCAATAAAGTACCAATCTATCTATCTATCTATCTATCTATCTATCCTTCTATCTATCTATCTATGTATCTATCCTTCTATCCTTCTATCCATCTATCCATCTATCTATCTATGTATCCTTCTATCTATCTATCCATCTATCCATCTATCTATCTATCGATCTTAGAGGACATGAGTCTCATGCTTCACTGATGAGAGGTGCAGGAATGAGTCCTTCCCTACACTTACGGGCCGTCTCCACGGCAGCGTTAAAAAAATCTTGGAGGTGGGCGTATCTGAGGCTTGGGGATTTTTTGCGATCAACCAATCACATGAATCTCCCGCCCGCGACATATGAAGCCAAAAAGCCCGAAGTAAAGTGGATATAAACTCCCCAAAACAGGCGAAAACCTACCACTGTCTCTGCCACCTCCCTCCATGCCTGGCTCCTCCGGTTTATATCCCGGTAGGTCTGGTCATAAAGCACCGGGTGATTAATTCGCTACCGCTAATTTCTCCTCCATGTTTTGGAATATGAGGAAATGACCTGCGGTCTGTCTCTCCCAGCATACACGCCGTTTGATTGGCTAGAGCTTGAACTGTCAGATTTGCGTACACGGGATTTGATTGGCTGACGCTTCCTCCTCAGCTTCAAAAGTTGAACATTGTTCAACTTTGGATCTTGAAAATCCTGAGAATCTCCGCTCGCCTGCCCACAATGCATTTCGGCGAAAGCGAAAAAAAAGTGACGTCACCCCATTCAAAGTGAATGGGCAGAAGCGTTTCAAGATTTTTTAACGCTGCCGTGGAGACGGCCCGTTAATGTAAATAATATCCTGCTTTATATTGTGTCTAAAGCCCTTCAATAGTGTTTTATTGTCAGAGTTTATAGATGTTTTTATCTTCAGGGTCTTCTGTTTATTTTCTACTTTTTAAACGCTGCTTTAATTCCATTTTGAGATGTTTACATTCTAGTATTGTTCATTTCTCTACTCTTTAATTTCTATGTATGTGCAATGCCTTGTTTTGTGTTTTCTATCTCGTTGCAACACAACCACTTCCAAATTTGGGATCAATAAAGTACCGCTTGTCTCATCTTAAAAAGTTCAAATCCTGTTGATCTTGATTTTGTTTTAACTTGTAGTTGACTAAAATGGAGCAAACTGCAGAACAACATGAAAAAAATAATAAATAATACATTTAAAAAAATGTTTAGGATTGTGATATTAAGTAGGCAAATTAACTCAAACACGTCATGTTACAATTATTTGCTGCTTGCTACAAAAGCAAAACGTGCGCGGCTCTCATGTCAGGGTATACTTGAGTGAGTGACATGCAGGCTCTGCATGCACAGCAATCCACAATCAAATCTCCAAAGCAAACGGACCCCGTGATTAAAGGTGGGGTAGGTAAGTTTGGAGAAACCAGCTCGAGATCGCTAGAATTTAAAATACGCAGCTGAAAAAAATCTGCCACTTCCTTACAGAGCCCCTCCTCCAACACACACAAACGCGCACATGACCAATGAGGGCACGAGATAAGTTTGTGCACAGATGGAAGGCTGACAGGCAGGTAGGCCATCCAGTTATTTAGCCGGGCCGGCTCAGATGATTGGTCGTGCTTTTTACAGTACTACAGCTTCCACAGATTGACATTTTTTATGGATTTTTGTCAAAGCACTTCAGATATTCATTGCTATCAGGATGTTAAGAGCATTCCATGGAATATAACAAAAGTGTATCTCGAGCCGGTTTCTCAAACTTACCTACCCCACCTTTAAAAGGTAAAAACACTGAATAAAGTAGTTTCATGTGTTTCTCCAGGGCAGTTCGGCGCTGCTAACCGAGCTAGCTCAGCTTGTTGTCTGATAACTTAAGATCAGACGTCCGTGACTAAAATCCTTCATCCGGTTAAATATAGTTTAAAAAATACCAATTGTATAGCATTAAAGTTCAAGAAAGGATGGTTTGCGGGACGAAAAAAACGGTATTTCTTCAATTCCTGTATGTTTTGCATATCGCAATATATATCGCAGGAAAAAAAAATCTCAATGTCAGTTTTTTCCAATATCGTGCAGCCCTAATTACATCCGTGTTGAGGTCATGTTGCACCAGAGTCTAAATGCAAATGTCAGCCTATTTGAATGCCTACATTGCAGGATACTGGAGCTGAAAGCATTAGATTATTTTCTAGCAGCAAGAGAGCAAACAATGTGAAACAGACTTCCTCTGTATTCATAGAAATACAAATACATTTAGTAAAAGCTAGACTACAAGCGTAACAGACAGATGTCCAAAACCAGCTTCAGTTACAAGCAGAGAGGTCGTCCTCCTGTTACTACTACGTTTTTAAACGTCTTCACGGAAACAATCATTAAGAAAAGCCAATTTAAAAGTATGTAAACTCATTAAAAGCCAGGAGACTCGTGTCATAGTCGAAATAAGACCCACTCTTAGATGCTGTGTCCGCTACTCATTGCATGAATCTTTTTCTAACATCACTATAACGATAAGAAGAAACAAACCTGACAAAGTCCAGCTTCTCATATATATATATATATATATATATATATATAAAGATTAATACAGTAGTTTCCCCAGATAACTATGACACCTGAACAAACTGAGAGACACACTTCCCCCTAGCATCTGTCTGTCTGACCTTCCCATCTGTTTTGTGTCCCTGCCGATATGCAAACATCTAACAAACGTGTGCCAATTGGCTTCGAGTGTAAAGATACCAACAATATTATTCCAGCGATATACTGACAGGTTTTATCACTGCATGTACTGCCTCTTCTCCTCCTGGATGAGAAAGGTATGTTGATATGGCTTCTTAATGGATATATACCACATTCAAGTAGATATTAAAAAGTCTGAGTAGAGCTGCACAATTAATGAATTCTATTGAAATCACAACATGAACAATTCCAATCTCAGTGAGTAAAATATCTGCTGGTGCGAACATAAACAATCTAAAAAAATAAGGTGCAAAGTAGGTAACAAAAGAAATATATAAGGATGATACAAAAACAAGTATTTTTAAGAAACAATTTAGCATTAAAAAAAGGATGCGAAAGTCAAGTATTTACACCCAGTTTAAATGTAACTACAAATAACCTTAAAAGCTAAAAAACTAAAACACTTAGGACAAAGAGTTTTTAAGGCAAACTACAGTGTGTTATATCTTAAAGTTAAAGGCTAAATATGTGTGTTTAAATATATTTAATTAAGTAAAAGATCTACTTTAAAAGATAATAATAATTGATTTTATGATTTTTAACTGGTTTCGCAATTGCCATTTGATTCATGGAGGGATTGATCATTCTGCTTCACACGTTGCATACCGTTATTTTATTGTCATTTTCGGACACCTTAAAATACTGCCAGACCGGTGAAGCCATTTTGGAGAGCTTGCACAGAGAAAAGTGTCATGCATTTTACGTCATCATTTTACGTCATGCGATCGGCTCTCGATCTGCATTTTTAGAGAGCACCGATCGATCGGCAGAGAGTGAGTATCGGCCGATATCGATTCATGGTGGGATTGATCATTTTTTAAGATAGTCAAATCAAACAAATATGCTTTGTTTAGGCTCTACTTTACACTTTGGCAATATGCAATAACATGTTATGGTTCTGTATTGATGACAGAGATCAATGAATGACAGCTAGGCACAGTGATGATTGTATATAAATGTATTATTGTTTTGGGATGATGTTTATGTTGTGACATTCCTGCCATGTTAGGTCTGCCTTCTTGACCCCTCACCTTTAACAACCCCCACCCCCCAGTGGGAGCACAATGGAAATAAGCTTTAGGGCTTTTAAGCGTCATCCTGATTTTCTTTAAATGTACTGCTCTGGCTTTGCTGTCGTCTATTATGAAGTACAAATATTTTCTTTTTATTACATGCATGCCAATAAAGCCAATTGAAATGACGCATGTGTTTGGCTGACATCCCATTGTGACGAAGTCGCTTATTACCTCACAAACAAACCTGTTTCACCGCCTAGGAGGAAGACCACATTCCCAGCAAGTTATACCATTGTATTTCACATAATATAGATATTTGTGGTTGGGAGTATTGCAACAGCAGAAACTCTACTACTACTCACAATCATGAGAGAAACAGGAAATGCCAGGCTAACGAACTACGGAACTATCATTACAATGTTATTTAGAGAACTCCCAGACAAACTCCAGTGTTGGAAGAAGTACTCACAAAGTACACAAGTATTCACTATCAGCTAAAAGTACTTGTTGCAGAAGAGATCTTTTCACAGTATTATCTTACTATGATATATTTTTTAGATTAGTAGTACAGTACTGAATTACACCATATATGCTTATCATGTGTTTATATATGTACAAATAAACTAGTAACTGTGAGCGTTCATATAAAATATAGTAAAACGTACAATATTTGCCACTGAAATGTAGTGGAATAGAAGTATAAAATAGCATGAATTGGAAATACTCAAGTACAAATATGTCAAAATAGTACTTAAGCTCAATACTTGAGTAAATGTACTTCCACCAATGCCAAACTCCATTCATAAATCTAAAGATAGTGCAATACAAGGACTTTAAAGCGTTTTTTTTAGCATAATATAATTCATTTAGAGGCAGTTTTTAACTCGGCATAAGTCAGAAGCACAAACAACACCTAACTTTACAACTGGAGAACTTTTAACACGATTTCCAATGTTAACAATACCCCAAAGTTACAGCAAAATACAGCATGGTGGGCGGATTCCCGAGAGTCGCTCAGAGGCGAATGAAGCCTAAATAGAGCGAGTGTAGACTCAGAAAGTACCCGGATGGGCCCACAGAGCATGCGCAGTTGAGTTTTCCCTTAAGCCCCGCCTCTATGTCTCTATCTCTGTCAGTCATATGAATTGAGAGGGAAAAATAACACTAGATTCAGCTTTTAGTGCATTTTACGACTTTTACAACCTAATGATTAAAACAAGGGCTGTAAAAGTGTTCGTGTAGGGTAGTTTATTTAGCTAAAAATAAATTACAGGCTGATTTACAGACATTTGATTTTGTGAAGTGTATATTCAATGTTTACATTTTGGGAGTTTGACAGACTGGACAATCATAATGTACACTGCCTTATACTCTGTGTATTTATATTGTGTATTCAATATATATGCTTTATAGATATATATTCTTCATTATGATATGTTTATATTCACTGTTTAGTCTACTTAGTTTATCTTCTACTGCTGATATTGCTATTTAATTAACTTCTCTATCATGTGCAATGTCGAAGGAAACAAATCCCAAATTGGGCTCATAAAGTATATTTAATGTTTAATTTTAAATATTATGTGCATGCTATTTATCTTATAGTGTATTATTTAGTGTCTATATCTCACTTTTGGTGTTGCAATGTACATTTCCACGTTGTGGCACGATATATATATATATATACACACACACACACACACAATTCCACCTGTAACTATCACCTGGCTGCTATCACAACCTGTTACTGGTACTAGATGTGTATTTTGTAAATTGTGTAATTTCTACATTATTTTAAATATTTGTATGCATGCTTCTTAGTTAATATTAAGCTATCTTTGGCTCTTTACTTGCTATAACAATGTAAACTCGAATAAAGGTATTCTGCAAGTCAATATGGTAAAGAGTCCTTTTGGGCCCATGACGTCACGAAGCTGTAGTACCGCCGTTTGGCCGCTACGGACATTCCAAATATGGGCTTCAACGTCCAGCGTACTTCCTGGGACTTTAACGAGTTAAATTATAACTAAAACTACCGGAGGATCTCTAAGTTTTCCGCGGTGTGTAGCTACGCATGGAGGAAAGCAGCTAAATGTTAAAAGTGATGTTTTTAACTGAAGTTCGGTGCTTCTGTTGTCCGTTAAGAGCGGCTAACTGAAGCTAACTGGAGCTAACGTTAAACACAGACTCACTATTCCCGAGATTTATGAGTTTAAACTAAACTTAACAAACTCCAACAACCCAAAAAGTTCACATTAGACTTGGGTTAACTTTACACACACAATAGTTTTTTAAAAATCCGAGAAAAACTCACCCATTATCTCTCCGTTCAAATCTGATTCACTCACTCCGCTTGACATTGTCTCTCAAACTCCGCTCCAAGAGGACTGGTAGTTTTAGAGTTAGATACGCACATTATTGGACGTAATGGGGATGTGATTGACGTACGTGCGTCAAAGTAAAAGGCGTAAACTCTCCTTCGAGACTACAGACTGTGATGTATCGCGAGATTTGCTTTAAACAATATTACTTATTTTTGTAATTACACATATGTGTGAAAATCATATATTGGTATACAAAAAGTGTATAGAAATAAAAAGTACATAAAGTAATTAAACAAAAGACAAAAGAAAAATACAGTTTGATATTTCAGTTTAAATATTTGTTAAATACACGATTAGTTTTGATTGCCTTTCTTTTCCAATGTTTTGTAATTGTGCTGATATATTATTCTTAGTGAAAATGTTCAAAATGTTGTTGGAGTCAGCCCATTTCTTTTAAGAGTATGACATTTCCCTAAAAATAAAATGTACTGTACAAAAAATAATAATATCACCTCTGAAGTCAAATGTCTTTATCCAAGAGTAGTAGTTTTTGTCCAGACAAATAGGATTGACCTGTACTTCTTCATACTACAGTTACTTACAATGTTAATAATTTAAATTAGGAATAACAACTTAATTCAACAGGTGGGTGTGAGGAATAAAGACTGGCAATTAACTCGGGAAAAATTAGAAGGTACACACCGCCATCTAGAGGCCATATTGTAGAATGCAGTTTCCATTTTTATTTATTTTTTTATTGGCTTTCTATGTGTAATTTTCTTCTATTATAATAATCAATTGTGTTGCATTGGTATATGTCATCCACGTAAGAGCTTTATAGAGTCAACACGTTCCCTATAAACTTAGATTAACTTTCACAAACTTAAAAAGAAATAGAACGAATTTAACCAAAATTATTTTTGTATTTATTATTATTATAATAAATACACAAAATGACCAAAGTGAGACATGCAATGATGACAAGGAGACATTCAATGTCCATATAGAAACAAAGCAACTACGAAAAGACACTCAAAATGATCACATAGACACTCAAAATGACCACAAAGACACTTAAAATGTCCACATAGACACTAAAAATGACCACATAGACACTAAAAATGACCACTAAGACACTTAAAATGTCCACATAGACACTAAAAATGATCACATAGACACTCAAAATGACCACAAAGACACTTAAAATGTCCACATAGACACTAAAAATGACCACATAGACACTAAAAATGATCACATAGACACTCAAAATGACCACAAAGACACTTAAAATGTCCACATAGACACTAAAAATGACCACATAGACACTCAAAATGACCACTAAGACACTTAAAATGTCCACATAGACACTAAAAAGGATCACATAGACACTCAAAATGACCACAAAGACACTTAAAATGTCCACATAGACACTAAAAATGACCACATAGACACTAAAAATGTCCACATAGACACTAAAAATGACCACATAGACACTAAAAATGACCACAAAGACACTTAAAATGTCCACATAGACACTAAAAATGACCACATAGACACTAAAAATGACCACATAGACACTCAAAATGACCACAAAGACACTTAAAATGTCCACATAGACACTAAAAATGACCACATAGACACTCAAAATGACCACTAAGACACTGAAAATGACCACTAAGACACCCAAAATGACCACATAGACACTAAAAATGACCACAAAGACACTAAAAATGACCACATAGACACTCAAAATGACCACTAAGACACCCAAAATGACCACATAGACACTGCAAATGACCACAAAGAACCTTAAAATGACAACAAAGACACAAAGAATTACGAATAACACACTTAAATGACCACATAGACACTCCAAAGACACTTAAAATGACCACATAGACACTCACACTATAAATGACCACATAAACACAAAAAATGACCCCATAACACTCAAAATGACACATACAGTAGACACTCAAAATGACCACAAAAACACCCAAAATGACCACAAAGAACCTTAAATGACAACAAAGACACACAACATTACGAATAACACACTTAAAATTACCGCATAGACATTTGAAATGACCACAAAGACACTCGAAATGACCACAAAGACACTCAAAATGACCAAAAAGAGACTCAAAATGACCACAAATAAACTCAAATGACCACATAGACACCTAAAATGGGCTTCTCTTCAGTATGTGTGTCTTGCTGCAATGTGCTTGTGTTGTTTGCATGTTGAAGCCCAGAGGCCAATTGTTTAAAAACCCAGATGTCCAAGATGTAAAGTGTAAAGAACAGTTTTTCACACAGTAAATCTGCAATGACATGGTGTGAGTAAAGTCCATGGATCCATCGTATAGCTGCTGGGCACAAGTGTCGTATTCACATGCAGAACACAAAAGAAAACCAAGGACACAAAGACAGAAAAAGACGTATCATAGAAAGACTTTGTTTATCTCCAGCTCACAGGGTCTAGTTTCTCTCAGAGAACATCCTACGCCTGGCTTCAGGAAAAATCAATGCAAAGAGAGTGAAGAGAAGAGGAAGAGGAAGAGGAGGGTGTTGCAGTCTTTATATATACAGTCTATGGTTGAAATCCTGCCAAGTATATGTGTCTTATACCTAGTCAGAATATGTCTTTCCACTTGAGGACCTTATTAGCTTAGATTAGCTTTTTATTAGCAACCCCCCACTTTAAATGTTCTTTTAGTCTTTATTATTTACCTACCTTTATATTGTTTTATTTATTGCATAGGTTATAATCTTTTTATTTTGTATTTCTGTTGTACCATATGTTCACTTGTTTTATGGGGTTTTATATTTACACGTTATATTGTTGCATCGATTCAGTTCAGTGTTATGCCTGAGCACCTTGAGCTGCATGTTGGAGGAAAAGTGCTGTTTAGAGAAGCTTTTTATTATAACCTAAGATGTAGCAATGCAGTGAGATATAGGGTCTCACATACACATACATACATGTACATACACATACATACATGTACACACACATATATACACATACACATACATACACGTACATACACATATATACACAGACACATACATATACACATACACATACATATACACATACATACACGTACATACACATATATACACATACACATACATACACATTTACCTACACATACACATGCATACACGTAATACACATACACGTACATACACATATATACATGTACATACACATATATACACATACACATACATACACGTACATACACATATATACACATACACATACATATACACATACACATACATATACACATACATACATGTACATACACATACATACACGTACACACACATATATACACATACACATACATACACGTACACACACATATATACACATACACATACATATACACATACACATACATATACACATACACATACATATACACATACATACATGTACATACACATACATACACGTACACACACATATATACACATACACATACATACACGTACACACACATATATACACATACACATACATATACACATACACATACATATACACATACATACATGTACATACACATATATACACATACACATACATATACACATACATACACGTACATACATATATACACATACAATACATACACATTTACCTGCACATGCACATGCACATACACATGCATACACGTACATACACATACACGTACATACACATATATACATGTACATACACATATATACACATACACATACATACACATACATACACATATATACACATACACATACATACACGTACATACACGTACACACATACATGTACATGTACATACACATACACATACACATACACATACACATACACATACATACACGTACACATACACATACACATACACATACACATACACATACATACACGTACATACACATATATACACATACACATACATACATGTACATACACATATATACACATACACATACATACACGTACATACACATATATACACATACATACACGTACATACACATACACATACACATACATACACGTACATACACATACACATACACATACATACACGTACACATACACGTACATACACGTACATACACGTACATACACGTACACACACATACGTACACATACATACACGTACACATACACGTACATACACGTACATACACGTACATACACGTACATACACATATATACACATTTACATACACATACACATACACATGCACATACACATACATACACATACACATGCACATACACATACACATACACATACACATACATACACGTACACATACATATATACATACATACACATATATACTGATGAGCCTCTCAGGTCATATTAATCTTCTCCGAGTTCAGATACAAAATAAGATCTTTACATTACATTGCTTTAGCTGACGCAAAGCGACTTACAATAAGTGCATTCGACCAAGAAGATACAAACTTGAAGAAAACAGACTCATATAAGAACATCAGGTTTCATAGAGCCAAACATTTCAGTGCTACTCAACAGGCTTTAGATAAGCCAGTCCTTAGTTAGTATATAAGTGCTTTGTTAGCAATTCTTTGTTAGTGCTTCTATCGCTCAAAGCGGAGTCGAAAGAGATGAGTTTTCAGTCATAGAGATGCTTTAGGCGCTATCGAGGATTTCCATTCTAGTAGTATTCATCACATTCACATTTGTACTTCTTTTGACGGTATATATGTAGTTTTTTGAGCAGATGGAGGAGCTGTAAAGAAAGGCAGCTCACGATATCATCACTCTGACAATAAACACTAATTATGCTCTGATTAACATTCTTTAACCGACCAATTATATAGCAGGAACAGAGAGAGGAAGAAGAGCCTCCATTTGTTAATTGAGCTTCATTTACACACTTTGTTCCAACGTGGCATCTGTTGTCACACCACACACACACACACACACACACACACACACACACACACACCACACACACACACACACACCACACACACACACACCACACACACACACACACACACCACACACACACACACACCACACACACAACACAAACACACACACACACACACACACACACAAACACACACACACACACACACGCACACACACACACATAAAACAAACACAAACACACACACACACACACACACACACACACACACACACACACACACACACACACACACACACACACACACACAATAAAATTAAAGTATTTATTTAAACAAAAACAGAATAAGAATGTTCAATAACAATATAAACAAAATAAAGATATTGTAACAAACATAATAATTTAAAAACGAATATCTGTAAAAAAAGATATTAAATAAATCAAAATAATAATATTCATATAAACATATTGTTAAAATGATCAAATAAAATAAATAAAATCATGAACAAATATTTAAATAAACACAGAGTACATTTTAAATCACCAATGGGCAATAAAAACATCAATAAAATAAATATGGATGCAAATAGGAGAAAATGTCCAATAAAAGATCAAATACAGTATATATTATAATAACAATAGAATAAAAATATATATACATCACAAGAATCTAAAGTAAATGTACGCACATTGTGCTATGAATATATGAATATATTCAGTTGTGTATTAGTATTCATCAGACATCATTCACCCTCCTGCTGTGTGTCAAAACCTCTGTCGGTTTCTCTGCTCTATTATTTAGCGATGGCAAAATGTTGAAACAGTTCTGTGTTCATTCATCTGTTTACTGTCCTCTCGATGCATTAAATTCCCTTTACAGCAGTGTAGAGAGAATATCATGATCAGAGCTGCCTGTCATCTGGGGCTCATTAGAGGAGAGTAGTGATGGGAATTACGGCTCTTTGAAGGGAGCTGGATCTTATGGCTCCGATCCTTTCGAGAGCCGTTCAAAAGAGCTGTTCAAAAGAGCTGTTCAAAGAGCCGTTCAAAAGAGCCGTTCAAAAGAGCCGTTCAAAAGAGCCGTTCAAAAGAGCCGTTCAAAAGAGCCGTTCAAAAGAGCCATTCAAAAGAGCTGTTCAAAAGAGCCGTTCAAAAGAGCCGTTCAAAAGAGCCGTTCAAAAGAGCCGTTCAAAAGAGCCGTTTTGAAGGGGGCGGGGTTAATAGGTTTATCTGCAAAATAATCACCAGGATAATGATTGACTGTATTGCCAGAAATCTACTTTTACTCACATAAAATGTATAACTTGCTTCATCTCTCAGCCAAACTACTACTCAAGCAGCATGCGTTATGCCATCATCTATACGGAACATTTGCATTCAGGAAAGTAAGTTCCTTTAAAGGCAGTGAACCAACGATAAAAAGAACGGCTCTCACCAAGTACGACTCGGTTCCCTTCGTTCGTACCAAAGAGCCGTTCAAAAGAATCGGATCGGATCACTAGAGGAGAGACTCCAAGGGACTCAACCCTACCTTCAGTTCTTACTTCACACTCATGCTATAATCGAAGCTGTGAGAAGCAGTTTTATTACTTATATTTATCTGGGTACATTACATTACATGTTACATGTTAGACACTTTTATCCAAAGCGACTTACATACTCAATACTGTGGACAATCCCCACAGGAGCAATTTGGGGTGAAGTGTCTCAGGGACACAACGACATGCTGACTGCAGTGGGGTTTGAACCTGTGCTCCCCTGATCCCAACACAAGGCTCTATCCACTGCGCCACACACCTCCCTAATACCTGTATTGTGTGTGTGTGATACAAGAGGGGGAACACAACAACAACACTGGAGAGCAGAGATCATCATAACATATTCATAACATATTTTAAAATCTAAGTGGAGCACTACGAGCGTAAGGTTTTGAGATGTTTCACAAGATTTCATCTTCTTTAGCTGACACTCTTAACCAAATCAACACCGAAAAAACTGGAGCGTTGACTTCAATTAATGTATTATGTCAACATATTTTACATAACTGTATAAGGTTAGTTAAAAGCAATAAGTTGAACCTAATATTCCTTTATTTAAACTTGATATTATTTATTGAACTTAAAGTGTAATCAACCATGAAGACGCTCAGAACAGCAAGAATCCTGCAGCTGCTTTAGCTTTGAATAACACACACCGTTTAGTGCTGGTGCTTTAAGATTAATGTTTAAGAATACAAGAAAATACTGTGCGATATAACCAAGATCACTGCATAATGCAAACATGTAGACTACAACAAGTCAGTGATATGTTTACTTCAATCAGTTGTTGTGAGCTTTATGCTAACAATTCACACAAGCTTTAATGAGCTTTAAGCAAGAGATACAACTTTTACTAATGCTCCGGGACCGTTACATTCATCTGGCAGTAAACCAAAAATACAGACTCTGGTACGAACACACACACACACACACACACACAACACACACACACACACACACACACACCACACACACACACACACACACACACACACACACACACACACACACACACACACACACACACACACGCGCGCATGCACACACGCACATGCACACGCACACACGCACGCACACAAGCACACAAGCACGCACACACACACACACACACGCACACACCGAAACACATACCGAAACACACACACAGACACACACACACGCACACACCCACATACCCACACACACACACACACACACACACGCACACACACACACACACACACATGCACACACACACACCGAAACACACACACACACACACACACACGCACACACCACATACCCACACACACACACACACACACACACACACACACACACACACACACACACACACACATCACACACACACACACACACACGAAACACACACACAGACACACACACACGCACGCACGAACACACACACACACACACACACACACACACACACACACACACAGTGTTTGGTTCTGTATTAACTGATCTTTTAGACGTGTTTTTAAGAAAGGATTTCAACGCTTCACTTTAACTTATGCACTCTGCTTTTTCTCTGATATCAAACAGAAATAAAGTATTATTATTCAGCTTCTATGCACAATTGTAATTTCATTTCTGTTGGGGAAGTGATTTTCCTTTCTCATTGGCCCATTGGAAATGTATCACCTGCCTGCTGTGGGAATATACAATAGAAATGGTTTCAGCAAATGCATTATTTTTTCTAGTATATAATTGAGCAGCAGCGACATGTTGAATCAATCAGCGACGTCCTGCTGTTCATCAACGCTGTTTGTCTGTATGCAGAACAGTCACCTAAAGCACCTGAATGAGGCCTCTTTTAACATGCAAGAAATAATCATGAAATCACACACTTTGTGAAGAAGAAGACAACATGTGTGTATGCATGAGGAACCATGATGTTGTGTGATGAACATTTCTCCAGAGTGTGTGTGGATGTTGTTCCTCTTTTAACGCACATGAATCATTTCCCTGGGAGTGTAATGTATATTTTATAAACCCCATTTCCTCCCCGTGTGGATTCATTTGTCACCTCGGCTGCACATTCCTCTGGCGTCGCTCTCTTTGATGTTCCTTTGACATAAAAAGCCTCATTGTCATCATTTATTTCCATCTGAAAACATTCATGTGCAGCAGAATCACCTCCACACCTCAGCTCTGCCTTCAGTGATTGCACTGTCCTTTATCCAGACTGCTTTAAGAAATAATTGAACACATCCTTTCTGTGTGCAGATGTACAGCCTGTGCTTCCTCCTCTCCTTCGTCTTCAGGCTGATGTGCCGCAGAGTGGGAAGTCCAATTACTGAAAAAAGAGAATTTCCATCCCTGAGGTTTGAAGAATATTCTCTTTCTCCAGACAAGTGAGCAGCTTCTCCATTTCTCAGCCTCCGAGAAGTGAAGAATCTCAGAGAGGAGGACAGACGGAGGCCTGCCTGTGTGCGTGTGTGTGTGTGTGTGTGTGTGTGTGTGTGTGTGTGTGTGTGTGTGTGTGTGTGTGTGTGTGTGTGTGTGTGTGTGTGTGTGTGTGTGTCCATCTGTTGCGCCCTGCAGTAAAGTGGGCAGCGTTGCAGTGAGAAAACACTCTGACACTGAAGCTTCACACATTTAGTTCCTTCTCTACGTCATCTTGGTAAAAATAGAAACGCCAACAAGAAGGATTGTCTGTAAAAAACATGATTTCAAGGCTTTATCTGTTCACTATTGACACACATTACACTCCACTGCAACCATTACATACGTCAAGAATCACCTACAGCTGAAACATGCAAAGTGTAAAGGCGTGTTTACGTTGCAGTCGTTATGTTTTTGGTATTTAAATGGAATCATCATGACGAACACCCCCTTAGATATTTGTGATTTCACCCACACCTTATGATTGTGTGCATGAAACGGCTCTGACACACCGTCGTAAGGAGCGGGTATTGGGAGAAAGCATGAATCCCTATAGTATCTGTGTACTGTGCAGGCAGCTGAGCACACATGCAGCTACATACAGAGAATAAAGGATACATGGGGCCTGCTGTGTGCTCTGTTTACTGATTTAACCATTAGGAGGAATGACGGACTGAGACACAGCAGGGGGGAGAAAACACAGAGAGAGCGACTGAAGGTACAAGAACATACATCTTTATCATATATACTCACTGTATAGTGTCGTAAGAATACATGATATAACACTGAATGTAAGAAGACCTCCTCTTTGTATCTGAATCTTCAATTAAGGTCAAATATATATATTTAAAAGCCAACACAAATACACGGATTTGGCCCGAAACAACTAAGAAACCAAGAAAATAGAAATACTTGGTTACAGATGTAAAAGTAGAAGTACTCAGATCTTGTACTTGAGTAGAAGTAGAAGTACTCGGATCTGGTACTTGAGTAGAAGTAGAAGTACTCGGATCTGGTACTTGAGTAGAAGTAGAAGTACTCGGATCTGGTACTTGAGTAAAAAGTGGAAGTACTCGGATCTTGTACTTGAGTAAAAGTAGAAGTACTCGGATCTTATACTTGAGTAAAAGTAGAAGTACTCAGATCTTGTACTTGAGTAAAAGTAGAAGTACTCAGATCTTGTAGTAAAAGTAGAAGTACTCAGATCTTGTACTTGAGTAGAAGTAGAAGTACTCAGATCATGTGCTTGAGTAAAAGTAGAAGTACTCAGATCGTGTACTTTAGTAAAAGTAGAAGTACTCAGATCTTGTACTTTAGTAAAAGTAGAAGTACTCAGATCTTGTACTTGAGTAAAAGTAGAAGTACTCAGATCTTGTACTTGAGTAAAAGTAGAAGTACCAGAGTGTAGGAATACTCTGTTACAGTAAAAGTCCTGCATTCAAAATGTTCCTCAAGTAAAAGTAGAAAAGTATTCTCATCAAAATATAGTGAAAGTAGCGACAGTAAAAGTAGTCATTGTGCAGATTGGTCCATTTCAGAATAATATATATGATATGTTTTATAATGATTGATCATGAAAGTGTTCTCAAAGCTGGTAAAGGTGCAGCTAGTTTGAATGACTTTGTATACTGCAGGGTAGCTTGTGGATTTACTCCAGGTGGAACTAAAGTCTGATTTAACACTTGATTATATTTCACATCATTCATCCACATCTGTGAAGTAACTAAAGGGATTAAATACATGTAGTGGAGTAGAAGTACACCATGTACCTCTGAGTTTAATGACGTCCTCGTTGACCTGATTCTAAAGTAGAGAAACACGGACCTGTTTATATCACACACTCGTTTTTAGTGATATAAACGGAGTGTGTTCTGCAGGGCGGCCCACACACACCTCACTGTGACCTCGTGTGTTTAGAGTTAAAAACAACAGCAGCCGAGCATTGTGGGAGTTCTCGGAGCTTCAGACTGAACACAGACTTTATGTAATGCTCACAGCAGCTGTAAGGAGGATGCAAAATAAGTTACTTTGTATTCATTATATCATACAGCAGTCTATTCGATTATAATACACTATATATGTATTTACTGTATTATACATAAAATATGCACCTTTTTACTTTAATTTCTTTACGTTTTTGTATATATAT